>CAXAKX010000475.1:0-18222 GCA_963969525.1 Ontholestes murinus | reverse complement strand
GTGTGTTCTATTTAATAATTTAAGAATTAAATTTATTTGCCCAGTAATAAATACTTAATAAAATATGAAATAAAACAAATTTTAATAAAAAATAAGATGATAATAAATAAAACATATAGTTTGATAATGAAATTGTCGAAGTGAAATTACCCACTTTTAAAAATCGTATTTACTGGTACAGGTACGTTGATGATCGTGGCATACAGAGGTACAGACCGACCATTAAACACGTTTCTTAACATAATATACAGGGTGAGTTTTTTTCGATGTTCTCTATGGGGATCTCGGAAACAATAAGAGATAGAGCAACCGTTAAATGGAGAAAGAAGTGTAGATTTACGAGACAAATAAAATTCCACTTTCAAAGTTTTCAAAAAAGTCAAGGGTAACTAGATATTTTGAAAAAAGTAAAAAGTGTCAATTTTTTCAAATCAATAGTTCTCGGTTATTATAACAGATAGAAAAAAAACTGTAAAACTGATAAAGTTTTAGATAATTTTATGCAGATTAATAAAAAATAATCATAAAATTTTTATCGCCATTATTCTCCGAGATATGACGCAAACTTACATTTTTTTAAATGCAAACCATAGTTGGCTGTGACCTCATTCAAAAGGTAATTTTTTTCTCTTTAATCTAATATGGCATACGACATAGTTATTTCTAAAAATGAGTGAGTTATAGTCATTTTAAGTTTTATTATAAATAATAAATGGGTAGCCATGAAAAAGGTGAAAGTAAAACAATTGCATTTGTTTATAATATTAGCAATATTGTAATTATTAGTTTTACAGAGATAAACCAAAATGAAACAACAGCATAAAGTAGTTCTGTAATTATCAATATATCAATGGGAGAGAAATTTTAATATTAAAAAAAAAGGTCAAAGAGTCCACTATTAATACTATTATGACATAAATTATATCTTTTTAAAATTGAATTTATGGCTTTTTGACTATTCTCATGTAAATTGAATTAAATGTTTCAATAACAACTAGTTTATGATCCTCCACAGATTGATATGATTTTTCATATATTTTGTTTTTTACATAACTCTACAGAAACAATTCTAAAACGCGCAGATTGGGAGATCTAGGTGGCCCTGGGATTGGTTTATTTCTTCCCACTTATGAGTTAGGAAAAGCATCATTTAAATAATTTGTAAAGCCAACATGTTATGAGGTGGAGCACCGTCATATTGGAACCATTTTAATCTTGCTTGTAATGATAAATTTAAACAATCGAGCGTATCTTCAAATGTTTTCTGAAGAAAATGAAAGTAATCAGTTTCACTTAGTGGGCTTTTAAAAATATATGGACCGAGAATTATTAATCCAAACACACCATGGATTAAACCCAAATTTAATTTTTAGTTTTCTCTGTGAAACTTCTCGTGGATTCTCTTGAATTCATCTATATGGCGATTAAAAATACCACAATTAGTGAATCGCGATTCATCTGTTCATAATATTTCTGTAAGAAACGTATTATCCTCTTGACAAATGGGTTTATACCACATACAGAAGGTCATTTGATAATTACAAAACTATTATTCTTATGCTGGTTTTTCATTTTTATTTAACTTTGTAGAACTAATAATGACAATATTGCTATTATTATAAACAACTGCAATTGTTTTACTTTCATGTTTTTCACGGCTACCCATTTTTTATTTATAATAAAATTTAAAATGATTATAACTCACTTATTTTTAGAAATAACTATATCGTATGCCATATTGGATTCAAGAGAAAAAAAGTACCTTTTGAATGAGGCCATAGCCAACTATGGTTTCCATTTAAAAAAATGTAAGTTTGCGTCATATCTCGGAAAATAATGGCGATAAAAAATTTCTGATTATTTTTTATCAATCTGCGTAAAATTATCTAAAACTTTGTCCTTTACAGTTTTTTTTCTATATGTTATAATAACCGAGATATATTGATTTGAAAAAATTGACACTTTTTACTTTTTTCAAAATATCTAGTTACCCTTGACTTTTTTGAAAACTTTGAAAGTGGAATTTTATTCGTCTCATAAATCTACACTTCTTTCCCCATTTAACCGTTTCTCTATCTCTTATAGTTTCCGAGATCCCCATAGGGAACATCGAAAAAAACTCACCCTGTATACACAATAAAATAAATTTCACTCTGGAAACAGAAGTAGAAAAATCAATTAACTTCCTAGATTTAAACATTACTCAAATAAATAATAAACAGGGTTATGCAATTTATCATAAACCAACTCATACACATATGACAATACACTTTAACGGAATATAAATTCCACTAAAATCTTAATTAAAGCCCATATTTAATGTTTCAAATATTTGAATAGTCAGGCGCAGGAAAATGTGTGAATTAAAACACAAACTTTAAACTCTCGGGCCAACGTTTCGTTTGATTTATTCAAATTCTTCTAAAAACTATAACGTTTTAATTAATAATTAGTAAAATATACAAATAGTTAACTGAATTTTTAATAAACTTTCGGTAATACCCTAACAGTCCGAGAAATCCTTTAATTTGTTTAGTCGTTTTGGGGATGGGATAATTTTGAATGGCAATAATTTTGTCTGGATTCGGTCTGACACCTTCGGGTGTAATCACATGTCCGAGATACGCTACTTCTTTACGAAGAAATTCTGATTTATCTAATTGAACCTTGAAATTAGCCTCTCTTAACCTTTTAAAAACTTCGTTTAATCTATCGATATGTTCTTGTAAGCTAGTGGAAAAAATAATTATATCGTCCATATAGACGAGACAGTATTCGTTCTGAATTCCCCTCAAAATATTGTCCATGACGCGCTGGAAAGTAGCTGGGGCATTTTTAAACCCAAATGGCATTCTTAAAAATTCATAGTGACCGTTTTCTGTATTAAAGGCAGTTTTTGGGACGTCACGTTCCTCAATCTCAATTTGGTGGAAGCCTGATGCCAAATCTAGGGTTGTAAAATATTGGCATTTCCCTAATTTATCTAACAAGTCATTTATATTGGGAAGGGGGTATCGGTCACCTACAGTTTTATCGTTTAATTTCCTATAATCAAATCCAACGCGCCATTTTCGTTGACATGAAGCATCTAATTTTTTGGGAACGATCCATATAGGAGAGGACCATGGGCTAAAGGATGGTCTAATAATGTTTTGTTCCAACATTTCATTAATTTGCTTGCTTACCTCGGTTTTGTGCACTTCGGGGTAGCGATACGTTTTAGTATAGACCGGAATCTCATCGGTCATAATTATTATGTATTTAATATTATTAGTTAACGTTAAATGATTCCCTTTTACATGAAAAATATCGGCATACTTATTTATTAATTTTTTAATAACAGCTTTTTCTTCATCATTTATATGATCAGTTCTAATACTTGAGAAATCGAATTTAAATTTATTTGTATTCATCATATTCAAATTATTATTTGTCCTAAAATCTTTCTTACTTAAATTACTATTTTCATTATAATTCTGTTCGTGGGGTACCACATCATATGCGCTGATGGGGGTAACCACGACAGGTCTTTTTAATGTAACTTCCCTATCTATGTCAGTGTTATTAACTACAGTACAAAGAGCTCTAATATTTGTAACTATAGTGACGTATTCGGGCACTAAGAAATTCGTAACGTTGTTATCAAGGGGCTCCTTCGGGCTTCGGCCGAAGGTGAGGAGAACCTCTGGGAACGGTAATAATTTACAAAAAAAAAAACAAAAAAACAAGTAACTCGGCTTGATTACGTTCCTGCCCTGACAACTGCACCGATAGTTCAGGGTAGAGCACTAAAGAATATCAAAGAGAGGTAAATTTTGAAATAATATTCGTTTGAACATGAATGACTATGTATATTAAATTGAAACAATGATAGAATATTTACACACGAACACAACACAAAAAAAAGAAACAAAACAAAATTAAACTAACACTTACACAAAAGGAAAAATTTAACGTTAATTTACAAAAAAATGACCTGGGTCTCGACGATAATAACAACAAGTCAGATACACACAGACACTTACGTGACTCTTAAATGGATCGACGATTTCAACAAAAAGACAAGACTGTTTCTGAAGAAAGACTGTTTTTAAAAGAGACCTTATTGTAGGAAGAAGGCGGTATTTATTTGGTCGGTGGTCATCCCTCTTCCTTTCACACCCCTCTAGCGACCACCGAACTCTCGTCGATCCACCAAATTAATAATTACGTTACTTATTGTTTAATTAATTTGTTATTACTAATATCCTATAGGTGTGCGCGAAGGTACCACACCTGGGCATCCCCGAATTATCGCGCTACCTGTAGGTTACAGGTAGCTACAGGTACGTTTTACCTTTTCGACGTACCGAAAAGGTAGGCCTAATGGAATTACAGAAATATATGTTAGATACAGCGCCCGTTTTGGCTTAATTAACCCAATTTGCATATTTACAATTACTAATTATTAATAATTATATATCATGACAGCTCGTGGTTAACATTATTCGACGTAGGGTTAACCACTTCGTGTTTGGTGTCGTTCGAATCGCCTTCCTCTCAGCCATCCGATGTCCCATGTGGATTTCGCGTGTGTGGACTCCATACGCGAATATTCGCGAATGGTGAAGATGATGTAAGTAACTTTCGCCGTGACGTCACTTCCCGTCCTTTTGTTCTTCACACGTGCGCTTCGCCCGCTCGGTCCGTTCGGTCGCAGGTAGTTGCGACCCTTCGCAGATGTGGCGAACACAGGATTCCAGAAATTTTAGACACCCTTGGCGGGACGGCTGGGATGGCGGCAGAACTCAGTTTTACCTGCACCGGCTGAGAGAGGCTTTTCGAAGTTGAGCTATCATGATATAGGGGCGCTGTTCTCTACAAAAGAATAACAGATTACGGTGTGGCGCGAACTTTACTCATTTGGAAAATGAAGCAACACAAGTTGCTGATAGTTGACGGTGCTTCGCGCCGGTAACAATTCAGCCCCGTAAAATGAGTAAAATTCGCCACAATATACAATATATACAGAAGAGTTTAACACATGAAAAACACTTGAATAACACAAAAAAAAGACATGAAAATAAAGCAAATAAATTGTCGGATCCTTCCCATGTTGTGATGTGAGGAGATTGGGTCGTCTCACACCAGATCTGTGGGTTCTATGGGAATAAGAGCCCCTGCGCTCGAAATGGTAGCAGGTGATGAGGTGAAGGTTGGCTCTGCAGGACATGGGGTCCTCGTGGATGGACCTTCAGCTCCGGATATATGTGGGCTCTATGGTTTAGAAGAGCCCCTGCGCTCGAATTGGTAGCAAGATGCGACAAGGGTCCTGGTGAGGTGAAGGCTGGCTCTGCAGGACATGGGGTCCTCGTGGATGGACCATCTCTTCATCTCCGGATGTCGAAATATCCTTACCAGGCCGCAGAAGACGGACGTCCTTTGGGCGGCTGTGGAGCGATGAATGTTGTGGGCGCCACAATGGGTAAACTCGGACGAGTTTTTTTTTTCACTGCCCATTGTCAGTGTGCTGGCAAATTGAAGACGATTTTCCTCGACGCCTTGAATTTTGAGGCCTTTCTCCAGGGTATGCTGCCAGCTTGTAGGAAACGGTGGAGATCGCGTCACCGTCCGGCGTCACGGAACGTATCTTGATAGCACCCTCGTTCCGTAGGGTGGACAAATTAATACCAGAAAAAAAAATGATTATTTACACGAATGTCCAATATTCTAGGTTCACGTAGTAATCTAATCACTATTATAAATAACTGCTATCCGGGGTCACAAAGCCTGGCGGTTAGAGAGTGTCTATGTTTATTTACGTACAATCCGGGGTCACAAGGCCCGGCGGTTAGAGAGTGTCTATTTTAGGAGTTTTGCACGCCACTTCGCTATTAATAAAAATAGTCCGGTATACACGCGTTCACTGTTTACGGGTGGAAGGGCCAGGCATGGCAGGATCATCTGCTTCATCAGGTTCTTGCTGAATGGCGGGCTCCGGGGAAACAGAAACTGGCGGTGATCTCGAGCGGCATCTTCGTCGCCGGGTTGGGGAGTTACCTCGTGGAGCTGGGCGAATGTCGTCTGCATGAACTCGTACAGTCTTTCCATCACGGTTGACGCGATAAACGCGAGCAGATACCACACCGCGGATCATATAAGGTCCTAACCACTTAGGTGCGAAACCTGCGGGCTATTTTGCGTCAGAGATAGGGTGATTTCGAATCATTACTGACTGTCCAAGTTGTCGATCTCGAATTTCATCAAGCCGTTGCTCGCGATCCTCGTGGGCTGGTGCGGCGACCGGAGCGGTAACTGGTATTTGATGTTCGCCAGGATGTCGAGTCTCGTATCCGAGAAGTGCTTTTCCGGGTGTGTAGCCGGTGGCTACGTTAACGCGGCTCCGGAGCTCTAATAGGATCGGTTGTAGGTGTTTTGTCCATGTGTTTCCCGGTTGTCCTTGCATTCGAATGCGTAGGCACTTTTTGACCTCCTGGTTTCTTCTCTCCGTCGGGTTAGCTTGGGGATGGTAGACAGGAGACTTGTTCTTTTAAAATTTGGAGGATGATTCCAGTTCGTGCTCCTCCTATAGCGAACGCCTCTATCCATTTGGTAAAAATGTCTGTCACCACCAGGATGTTCCTCTTTTTACCTTGGGACATTGGAAGAGGTCCGACGAGGTCGACGGCGACCGTATGGAAGGGTGCCGTGGGGATTCTCGCCTTCATTGGAGCCACTTTTTGAGGTTTTCCCCGCTTGCTGGCAACGCAAATTAGACAGTCAGGAACGTACCATCTTACATAGGCGATGATGGTCGGCCAGAAGTATTTTGCCCTAACCCGTCTGGTAGTTTCGTCTCGGCCAGGGTGTATAGCGTCATCGTGCAGGCTATACAGAATCCGTGGACGAACAATTGCTGGAGCATACAGCGTCCTGTCCCGTCCATCGATGGGTCGATGGTATAACAGTCCCTCAATGACCTCCAGGAATCGATTTTGTTCTTCCCATTCTGGATGAGTTGGGTCTTCCAGTATTTGTACTTTTTCCTGCGTTTCGACGTCTTCTGCTTGGGCATCTACTACCGTTTGGATGACTGGGAGCGCAATTACGTTGAGCGAGGGGGGCAAAATGGCTTCGAGCTCCGGGATCTCGCCGACTAGTTCCTCCTCTGGGTCAGCAAGTCGGGGAGTTCATTATCTCTACCAGGACAATGCTTAATGGTAAAATTGAAGCTCTGTAAAAGTAGGGCTCATTTTGTTAGCTTGCTCCTGGTGTCCTTAAAATTTGCTAGCCATGTGAGCGCTCGCGAATCCGTAATGACATGAAAATGACGCCCCTCTAACAGAGGACGGTACCGGTTTAATGCCCAAACTAATGCCAAGCATTCTTGTTCATTAATATGGTACCGTTTCTCTGTTTCATTAAGTTTCGCAGAATCGAAGCTCACGATACGTTTAACTCCATCCTCCGTGGTCTGGAATAACACAGCCGAGATTCCTATCTGCGATGCGTCCGTTTGTACAGTAAACGGAAGTTGAGGGAGCGGGCGATGAAGGCGTAATGGCTCTTGCATTATCTGTCGGAGACGGTCCATGGCAGCGGTAGCTTCGGGTGTCCATTTAAAGGGTTTCGCTGTTGCTGTTAGGTCGTTTAGGGGTGCGGCTATAACAGCGAAATCTTTAATATACTGACGTACCCAGTTACAAAGGCCCAGGTAACGCCTTAGTTGTCGCCGGGTCCTTGGTGTGGCATACTCCTGGATCTGGCGAAGGTGTTTCTCCAACGGTTTCGTCGAATCGGCATCAATCAGGTGACCCAAATACTCGAGTGATGCGTTCCCAAATGAACATTTCTCGGGGCATAGTCGCAGGTCGTGTCGATCCAGCCGTTCGAGCACGATCGCTAAGTGTCGCAAATGTTCTTCTGGTGTCCTGGAAAACACGATGATATCATCCAGGTACACCATGGCGAAGTCGTGCAAAATGCCCGAAAGAACTCCTTGCGACATCATGCGTTGAAAGGTTGCTTGGGCGTTCTTTACCTCATTCACCTTGCGGTAGTCCACGCAAAACCGGCTCTCTCCGTTCTTTTTCTGAACGAGAACTATAGGCGACGCGTAGGGGCTGGTAGATGGTTCTATAATGCCTTGAGTGAGGAGTTCCGTAACTTGCCGGTCGATCTCTTGCTTCTTCTCGGGAGGTACCCTATAAGGCCGGATTCGAATGGGCTTACCATTGGTGACGGTTATACGATGTTCGGTGGTACGTGACTGTTGCGCGAATTGATCTTTCGGCGTAAACGTACGGCCAAACCGTCAAATCAGCTCGCAAAACCGCTGTTGGTTTTCTCCCATGAATCCGTGTTCCAGCGTGGGTATGAGTGGCTTGTTGCGATGGTAAGCCTCTTGGGACCAATAAACCGTTTGCCGTAGTCCTGTACCTAGATGTAGGCAGCGGCGGCTGCAGTCGATTACAGCGTCATGTTTAGTAAAGAATTCCAGACCGAGGATGGCCTCGTAGCACAGATCTGGCATCTCGAGAAATTCTTCTTTGAACATGGCTGTCCCGAGCTGAGAAGTTATATTGGCGATCCCTGTGATGTTAGCGGTTGCCGTTTTTCCTGCGAGCTGAGCGGATATTTGGATTGGTGTGGCTTGGCTGGCAATTCCTGGGCGAATATAGTTCTGCCCGGCTCCAAGATCAAGCAGGCAAGCGAACGTTTGATTGTTAATTATCACCGGTAGTGTAATCAACGGGTACGCTGAAAGATTTTTGTGCTGGTTTCCAATTATATTCACCTTTATTTCGTAGGCATCGTCACCTGGGCACGGCACTCCTCGCGGATTGTTTGTGGGGGGCAGAACTTTTCGCGGATTGTCTATGTGGGGCGTCACTTTACGCGGATTGTCTGTGTGGGATGGCACTTTACGCGAATTGTCTATGTGGGGCGAGGTCGTTGAACTTGGGTATTTATCCTGTTCCATTTTGGGTTGGCGGTAATCAGGCAGTGTTCTTTTTCTGTGGGCGGCAGGAGACGGATGGAGAGCTAGTTCGAACCTGCCGCTGCTGATCGTTTCCCGGCATAGTCGGGCAGTGGCGATTCCAGTGACGTCCATTGTTGCATAACTGACATAGGGGTGGCGTAGGAGGACGGGCTGGCGGATCCTCCTGGCATGGCATCGAGTCCCGGACAGTGGCAGGATTTACTCCGATCTGACGTTCTCCCCGTCTGTAGTCATAATTTCGCCGATCTTCGCGTGGAAAACGCATTTTCCCAGGGAACGAGTTCTGCTGTCGTCGTGGCGAAACGGGTCGATTACTCTCCCGATTTAGAGGAGCGTTCTGCTGTGGACGATTTAATCTTTCTCCGCCATTCCTGTACCGGGGAGCGTTGCTGCGATGTTCGACATCTCTTGGGGCCGGTGAACGTCTTTGCGGTGGTATGTATGGCTGTGGCGGAGTTTGTTTTACGTTCGTCTTAGAAATTGGAACTGCCGTAGTCTCGGTAGCTGATAATGCAGCGGCTTTCCTCACAAATTTGGCTACGGTGGCTGGTCGAAACACTAGCGATTGCTTGAGGTTTTGTGAAGCTAACCGCCACATCACTTTTGTCTTCCGAGATTCCGTCCATGTGTCCATGTATTTCTGAAACAACCGTTTCTTCCGTTGCGCGAAAGCTCCGGGAGGGGTGGTTCCTTGGGCGGTCGTCAGGAGCTCTGCTGCTTCATCGTGAGCCGTGGTATCGGGGTCGACGGAGAAAATAAATAGGCTCTTTGCTTTGTCCCATGGAACGTCCTCGGAGAAGTATTCGCCGAATTTCTCCCTGGCGGCAATGTCCATGCGGGCTAAGGCTCTTTTATTTTTCTGGTCGTCGCTCCATCCGTAGCTATCAAATTCTCTCTCCAGGTCTGCAATGAATTTGTGAGGGTCTTTTCCGTTAAATGTTGCTCGGTCAAATTCCGGATCCGTCCTTTTGGCTTCTTGCAACAATATCAACAGTTGTCGACCCGTCTGCATAGCGGTATTATTGGTGGAGGGTGGCATTTCGGTGTTATATTCCTCTGGAGGAGGCAATGAGGATTGAGGCCGTTGGGTATTGGCCGCTGTTTCCATCCGGCCAAACTGGATCGGTGATGGGAACGAATTTCTGGACTGACCGCGCTCGTACTCTAATTCCCTTCGCAAAATGTCCTGCCCGTCTCGGAGTATTTGCATTTCGCGCTCATACGCTTCACGTTGTTTTCGCAGTTCCTGGTCTTGTTGGGCTTGTCTTTTTTTAGAGCCAGCAACTCTTTTAATAGCCCGGTGTCAATTCCCGTTGATTCGCGTTCTTCGCGCTCTCGCTGGATACGAGCTCTTCTCTCTTCCTTCAATAGTGTCCACCGTTCTTTCGCCTTCCGGATTTCAGCTAACTCCTGATCGTTCTCGTCCTCGTCATCAACTATGTTGTCATTCGGTAGGTTGCATTTCCTTGGTTGAGAGGGCTGGTCTACCATCGTTGTATCTTCCTGGCTGTTTCCGCCAGGAATTTGGTCTACCGATTCTACAGTCGCTCCTGACTGAAGTATGAGAGATACTTCACGATCCTCCACACCAATGACTTCCTCGTCAACTGTGGTTTTCGAGCATGTACGGAGGTTATACGATTTCGTTGACATTGTTACGGCCCCGTCGAGTTTCAAATTATACGGCTCGGCTTATAACGTACTACTATTACGATGGTCTCGTTAAAAGTTAAGAAGGTAAAAATAATGAATAACGCGATTTGATTTGCAGTTAAGCCTGTCTAATCAATTTAGTATCTCTTTGGGAAAAAAATGTAACCGTGTTTTAAACTTAATTCAGAATTAAAAGAAATTGAAAACAAAATCGATGCTAATACAAAACACAACGAATAAATTAATATTTAACCACGTGTTATAGTTACAACTTGGTTCACTATTAAACAAAGATTTAAAAAAAAAATATTAGGTTACGGAGCACTGGTTGCGAATATAAACAAAATCTAAATAAATGTTAATTTTGAGTAGTTCTAGATCAAATTTGGTCGCCAAATGTTAACGGGGGACGCGGAAGGACGTCCTTGTGCTGGACTGGCAAGGAAGTAGCACCGACGGTACTTTCTGGAACCAACACGCACTGGAGGCGGCACAGGGGTCCCTGGCGAGGCTCACTATCGATTAACAGCCGCAGGCTTCGATTAAACCGTCTCCCTTCGGTGATACTTGCTTGAGCTTCCACGCCACGTCAACGTATGGGCACCGGCTAGCTGTGAAACAGAGTAAAGAACAAGAGAAAGTGTGTGTAAATTAAAAACATGGGGCCGGAGAAGAAGAAAATATATTACAAAAGACAGAAAGAATAGACAGAGATAATATACAATATATACAAGAAGGACAAGAGGCTTGAATCGGCGGAACCGACCAGGCTGACCACCGCTGCTGATGGCAGACGACTGGTAAAGAGCGATGCCGGAGCCTGGTTTTATATGGTGGTCTTCGGTGACGCGGCTTTGTTTCGGTCACGTAGGTCCCGCAATTCCGGGAACAGGTAATGATCTTCTTCGCCGAAAAAAGGGCCGGTCTTATTGTTCCACACTGGCAGCTGCACATTTTGGAAAATTATCTCGTTTGGATTATTTCAATAATGCGGAATTTATGCAAATTATTATTAGGAGCAATGGGTAGCTCGTAAAATGGATTAAAATATAATTACGCATTTGTTACCACGTTCAGGTAAACTGAACGCCGGTAACAAACGGCCCCGGAAAACGAGATAATTTTGAAAAAGACATGAAATGAAATTAATAGCTGCCAGTAAACGACTTCGGTGTTGGTGTCGATTGGTAAACAGCACTGGCTACGTGAGGAGATTCTCCCGAAATTAAGGTGTGAGGGGATTCGGTCGTCCCACACCGGATCTCGGCAACCTTGGATGGCTGGTGGCATCCTTGCGGGCTACGACGTCTGGTCCGGCCAGGGATGGGCTGACATCCTGGGTGCACTGGCACGGCGCGAACCAAGACGGTGGCGTTGTTCCAATCAAGTTGGGCCTGCACGTTGAACGTCGACGAGTTCTATAGGGCGGCTTGATCAGGAACCTGGTGATTGTACCAGTCCATCGTGGCGACCACGGCATCGAACGCTGGAGCGGAGCGCGAGGCGGCTGGAGCTGGTATGACGTCAGTCAATGTATTGGGGCCGGTGCATTTCCGCTGTGGTGGAGCACTGGGCGGCTGGATTGAAGCTGACGGTGGTGGTTGTAGCCAGTGTGTTGCGACGGTTGACTCGGGTTGAAACCTGGTGGACTGCCTCTTGCCGTACTGCTGGAAGGTGGCCCCAGGTGACGCGGAGTCACGGTTAATTTACAAAACATGAAAATAGTAAAAGAAGTAGAGCATGAGTCGTCAGGGGGTGAGTTTTACTCGGCCCCACGTTGGGCGCCACTTGTTATCAAGGGGCTCCTTCGGGCTTCGGCCGAAGGTGAGGAGAACCTCTGGGAACGGTAATAATTTACAAAAAAAAACAAAAAAACAAGTAACTCGGCTTGATTACGTTCCTGTCCTGACAACTGCACCGATAGTTCAGGGTAGAGCACTAAAGAATATCAAAGAGAGGTAAATTTTGAAATAATATTCGTTTGAACATGAATGACTATGTATATTAAATTGAAACAATGATAGAATATTTACACACGAACACAACACACAAAAAAGAAACAAAACAAAATTAAACTAACACTTACACAAAAGGAAAAATTTAACGTTAATTTACAGAAAAAATGACCTGGGTCTCGACGATAATAACAACAAGTCAGATACACACAGACACTTACGTGATACTTAAATGGATCGACGATTTCAACAGAAAGACAAGACTGTTTCTGAAGAAAGACTGTTTTTAAAAGAGACCTTATTGTAGGAAGCAGGCGGTATTTATTTGGTCGGTGGTCATCCCTCTTCCTTTCACACCCCTCTAGGCGACCACCGAACTCTCGTCGATCCACCAAATTAATAATTACGTTACTTATTGTTTAATTAATTTGTTATTACTAATATCCTATAGGTGTGCGCGAAGGTACCACACCTGGGCATCCCCGAATTATCGCGCTACCTGTAGGTTACAGGTAGCTACAGGTACGTTTTACCTTTTCGACGTACCGAAAAGGTAGGCCTAATGGAATTACAGAAATATATGTTAGATACAGCGCCCGTTTTGGCTTAATTAACCCAATTTGCATATTTACAATTACTAATTATTAATAATTATATATCATGACAGCTCGTGGTTAACATCATTCGACGTAGGGTTAACCACTTCGTGTTTGGTGTCGTTCGAATCGCCTTCCTCTCAGCCATGCGATGTCCCATGTGGATTTCGCATGTGTGGACTCCATACGCGAATATTCGCGAATGGTGAAGATGATGTAAGTAACTTTCGCCGTGACGTCACTTCCCGTCCTTTTGTTCTTCACACGTGCGCTTCGCCCGCTCGGTCCGTTCGGTCGCAGGTAGTTGCGACCCTTCGCAGATGTGGCGAACACAGGATTCCAGGAATTTTAGACACCCTTGGCGGGACGGCTGGGATGGCGGCAGAACTCAGTTTTACCTGCACCGGCTGAGAGGGGCTTTTCGACACGAAGTTGAGCTATCATGATATAGGGGCGCTGTTCTCTACAAAAGAATAACAGATTACGGTGTGGCGCGAACTTTACTCATTTGGAAAATGAAGCAACACAAGTTTCTGATAGTTGACGGTGCTTCGCGCCGGTAACAACGTCAGTTCTAGGAATTACGGCTTCACCGTTTTCAATATTTAAAACTTCTACTTCTATTACCTGTTGACTCTGAGCGGGCACTAATATTCGCTTAGTGACAGGCGGAGCAACAGGAATACTATAATTATTAACATTAAGATTATTATTACTAATTCTAATACTATTATTTTTATCATTATTTTCATTAGATATGCCTTGGTCATTCCGAAATTTAAATGGTATTTTCTACGTTAGTGGTTACTACTGATTTCCTTTTAAAATCTAAGCAAATATTAATTTTTGTCATGTTATCTACGCCTAACAGGATATCAAAGGAGGAATGAAAATCGAATATATAGCATTTTACTTTTGCAGCAAAGTTACTTTTAAATAATTTTTGTGGGTTAATAATAACGCTGTGTGTTCCGCGGGACGTGCCATGAGTACTTGTTACTTCGAAAGGATCATCGTTAAATAAATTTTTGTTTAATTTTTTTGCTAGGCGAGAACTAATGGATGATCGCGTACTACCGGAATCTAATAAAACTTTTAATTTTGTTTCGGGGTCTACAATGAAAGGTAAATTACTAAAGTTATTATTAATGCTTAAAAATTCTATAGACGGTTTGCCAAGGCGACTTATACTAAAAAATTATCTTCATTTTTCCCGTTCTGTTACTTCGTGTACTAATATTTGTAGAGCACGTTGGCTCATCTAAGTTACGCAATTCTTGTTTATTTGTGTAAATCGTCGAGGTTGACATGGGTATAGGATTTGGTAAACGCGGGGGAATCTGTCCAGGCGGCTGATTATAGTTTGTATTAAATGGATTAAAGTTCCGATTAAAATTTTGGCTGTAATTATTATAATTTTGTGGTCTGTTAAAATTGTGATTTGGTGGGTTTTGAGGTCTCCCAAACACTTGACTATTAGTAAGGAACTGTGGTTGTTGTTGCTTAAATTGAGAACTATTAGGTCGGTTCATAAAGTTACTTTGCGGTCTAGGGTACTGATTGAAACGATTATTATTATTATTAAAATTATTGTTGCCAAAATTTAAATTACGCGGTCTATTTTGATTATTAAATTTATTATAATTTGGGTTGTTAAATTTATTATTATTTTGATTAAAATTTGATACATTCGGCGTATCGAGCGTACTCTGAAAATTATTTTCCTCTACAAATAGTTCATTGCCTGCTCTAGTGTGTCAGGGTCACGTAACCTGATAATACTTTGTATGTTGCCGCGAATTCCGCGTAAGAACGTCTTTAATGCTAACTCATCATAGCTACGTTGATGAATGCGCTTTGTCGCGTCCGGCATTTCCACTGCCGATAAGGAGTTAATTTTAGCGGACAGTCTACTTCGCAAAATTTGTATACGTTCCCCGAAATCTAAATATTTTTTCATTCTTATGAGGTCTCAAATTAATTAAGTCCTGAACTAAACAATCGTAATTTCGCAGATCACCAAACCTTTGCCTTAAATGATTTCTAATTTCAGGCCATGTGTTTAATTCTATACGCGAACCTATAACGACCAATGCTTTGTCTTTAAGTTTACTTATTATCGCGTTTAATAAATATGTATTCACCAACTCGTTATTTAAAGGTCTAAATTGATCTAGTACGGCATCGCATCTTGAAATAAATATTTCTATGAGTTCGTTACTCCCGTCGAAATAAGGAATCGTTTCGACATTTAATTTTAGCAATTGATAATTAATATTTTCCATTTTTAAATTTTCGGTAATTACTAAATTATCTAATTTATTGATTAGGTCGTCGAGTACAAAAGTAATTGGGGAGTGAACGCGGTTTGGGGAATTGAGAATTTGTGGTGAAATTGGGTCCGAAGATGTATCACTAGCGTACATACAATTTTACACGCGAACAAAATATGGAAAAAACCTCTAAAAAACAATGCTTACCACTCAATTACGAAGATCACGCTGTCCATGCCCTGATATGCCCTCAGTGGTCCTGGATCTGGTGATGGGGTGTTCCTCGTTCTGCTGCCCTCGGGGTGTTAGTCCCTCAAAGTTTGGAGGACCCTCTGGTGCTGCTTCGACGTGGAACTTGTTCGATGCCAATTAAACCGTTGATACGGACGGTGCACTATTTTGATATTCCCTCAAAAGTTGTGCCCTTATGACATCCTACCGACTGCGCCAGTTAAATTTCGTGGTTCACAATTGTGTTTTTTAAAAAGGTTTATTTCCGAAATTTACAATTAATTACATTACTTAAACTTAATTATACGGAGAATAATTGATATGTGAAGCGTTACAGTACTAATATAATAATGGATCTGAATCTGAAATGCATGCGTCTAATCTATTTATATATAAACTAAAACTACGAACTAAGCATATTGACATCTGGCGGGTGATGTCATCCTAACTACGCATTAATTAATAAAATATATTTCTAAATAATAAAATTAATTATATTATAACAAAGAAATGTCTATTGTGGACGCCAGGTCACTTATATATACATACATACATATGAACCCATGTGTTCCATTTAATAATTTAACAATTAAATTTAGTTGCCTAGTAATAAATACTTAATAACATATGAAACTAAACAAATTTAATTAAAAATTATGATGATAATAAATAAAACCTTCAGTTTGATAAAGACAAGTTGAAATTGTCGAAAGTATAGTCACCTAACAAAGTCATTGTTATACAAACCAAGTTAAAATTATTTTATTTTTTTTACTTGTGAACAATAAAGTTTAAAGAAATAGAAGCCTCCACGGTTACCAGTATGATGATAATAATTTGAATTAATAATTACCAATAAATAAACAATTAATTTCACCAAGTTTCGCATCAATCGTTTTATTTTTTCCAGGTAATGCATTTCATATGAAAGTCAGTGTATTTGTCGTTCGTTGACTGGGTAAATTTTTGAATTTTTAATATAAAACTGTTAATAATGCAAGTATTTCGATCGTACATGCTAGCAGAGAGCCGGTGAAATTCAGAATGTGCTCGAATAGATACGGACAAGCACGCGAGGTCTGCAACAAAAACTGCTCTTTTTTCTCCAATCAGCCATCATCAGCTTTTAATTTTATCTTAACGATTGTTTATGTAGTTTTAAGCGGTTTATATATATATATATATATATATATATATATTATATATATATATATATATATATATATATATATATATATATATATAATAGAATGGAGTAACGGGATTCAAGTCCAGACGAAATGTAGGTAGCAATAAAAGATGTGGTTTTTTTGCTTAAGTCCTCTATATTGTTATGAACCTAGCTAACGTTTCGCACACACATGTGTGCATCTTCAGAGCCTAAAAATGTTTTTTTTATAATACAGATCTTACATTTAAAATTACATTAGTAAAAAGTAATAAAATCACAGAATAGTTTATAAAAATAATAAAAGTAATTATGGACGCATTGAGAAAATAAGGGCGACTTACTTGTAAACAATTAAGAGTAAAATCCTACGTGAGGTGCGACCACGTGCACATGGCGTACATTTTGAGGTTAGATTTCGAATTTTCCATATTTGAGGACATCAGTTGAAAGTACAATAAAAATAGAACATTGAGCAGCTATACACTGTTTGGTCAGGTCAGTGTGATTCAGAAAAGTTAAAATAATAAGAAATGTTGACAGTTACTAGATAAAATTAATTAAAAGTAAATACATCTGACCAGACCGGACATGACAGTGTCGTGAACTGAATATGAAGATAGGCAAAAGAGGGGGGGAACATGTTCGGCATATTGACAATTTAGAAATGGTGGAAATTAAAAGTCAGGTTTACACCAAGATGAAGAAAGCAGAGTACAATGTACACTGGAACCACTCGCATTTAGCCTGAGATGGAAAAAGAGACAATTGCTGCCGGGCCCAAGGAGTCGGGAACAGAGCGAACCCCGAGCGACGAAAAAGGAGGAATTTCCGCGTAACTATCAGGAGTGACCCTAACCATTACCCGAAAACGTAAACCCTCAATTTAGGACGCTATATCCGACGATACCGAGGGGGAACCAGAACCAAAAGAGAGCGGTGGAAATGACGGAAACACATCTTACACAACGCAGAGCAGGAAAGGAAAATAAAAGTGAAAGTAAGAAACAAAATGAAAATTATTTTAGAATTACAGACAGCAAAACCAAGAGGGAGAATATTATGTGGGGTAGAAGTATGGAATGGAGCTTAGTAGAGAAGAATATAAAATAGAGTGGAAAAATTAACAATGATTAATATGTAGTAAGGAAAATATACAATGAAATGTGGGGATTCTGAAACAAGGGGGAAGGGGATTAGGAGTTATGTAATGATAATATATTACTGTATATGTTGCTTAGTCCGTCGATGTCTTTTTTGAAATTCATACGTTTTTTTTGGGAATGTATATAGCACATTTCGAGAAAATTTCTCTTGAACGTGTTGCGTTCTGACGTGACTACTTTGGTGTTGTTATAGTCAG
>CAXAKX010000474.1:2500-11362 GCA_963969525.1 Ontholestes murinus | reverse complement strand
TATGCGACGGACGGAGAGACGAACGACGAACAACGGCGGGCGACGACACACGGCAACGGGCGACGACACAACAACCAGTGTAGTGTAATGCCATTATATACGTTACGTGTAATAAGTCGGCCGGCGTGTTTTTAGTTTTTATCTCTTGTGGGGGAACGCGAGGTCTCAGTGTGTTCACCAAGCTGCTACTTCTCTAGTATTATATATAATATATAATAAGAAGATGTGTGTGGTTTTGCGTGTTCGGTGTGCCTCATATAATCGTTCCCCATCATATTAATACACATAAAATATCATCATCGTCTGTTGAAAATAAAATCACGGCCTCACGTGTCTGGACAGTTCGATGTATTTAATAAAACGACGACGAACCGGAGAGACGAACGACGAACAACGGCGGGCGACGACACACGGCAACGGGCGACACAACAACACCAGTGTAGTAGTGTAATGCCATTATATACGTTACGTGTAATAAGTCGGCCGGCGTGTTTTTAGTTTTTATCTCTTGTGGGGGAACGCGAGGTCTCAGTGTGTTCACCAAGCTGCTACTTCTCTAGTATTATATATAATATATAATAAGAAGATGTGTGTGGTTTTGCGTGTTCGGTGTGCCTCATATAATCGTTCCCCATCATATTAATACACATAAAATATCATCATCGTCTGTTGAAAATAAAATCACGGCCTCACGTGTCTGGACAGTTCGATGTATTTAATAAAACGACGACGAAACCGGAGAGACGAACGAGGAACAACGGCGGGCGACGACACACGGCAACGGGCGACACAACAACACCAGTGTAGTAGTGTAATGCCATTATATACGTTACGTGTAATAAGTCGGCCGGCGTGTTTTTAGTTTTATCTCTTGTTTGGGGGAACGCCGAGGTCTCAGTGTTGCACCAATCTGCTACTCTATTATAATATATAATAAGATGTGTGTGGTTTGTGTGTCGGTTGTGCCTCATACAAAAATCGTTCCCCGTATTTTACTACATATATAAATATATATCATCATCGTGTTATTATCGTCTGTTGAAAATAAAATCACGGCCTCGCCGTGTCTGGACAGTTCGATGTTTTAATAAAACGAGACGCGAGAAATCAGTTGCCGCCCGAGGAAATTTTTTTCTTGTCTCTCACCCACCATATATATATACCGTCTGTTGAATATAAAATCACGGCCTCGCCGTGTCCGGACAGTTCGGTGTTGAAAACTCTAACAGGTAGTTTGAACCTGTCCGAATAGCACGTTCGCGGGACCCATTTCGTATATTCGTTTATGCGTATGGCCCTTATGCGAGCAACATGTAGACTGAACATGTAATATTTTTAAAGTAGCGGTGCGTAAAAACTCCGTGAAAATTCAAATGCAATAACTCACCGAATTCCGAGCGAGAATGAAAACTTATGTTGATTGAAATATATATATCATCATAAAGTCAGACGTTCGGGGGACCCGAGCGCGTGGTCCCCTTGGCCGAGACGATGATTTTCAATCTAACGAACAATGATGTTTTTTGTAGTGTGTGTAAGCCTTGGCGAGATGTGAAATTTATAAAATTTCTCTTCTCTCTCATGCCATATATATGATATATTGATGCATTTCGGAGTTGTGTGGACCGAGAGTCTCTCCACTCCTATTCTTGGTGTTCACACCGCCGGCCGGCCGCCGTGTGCTCGTGTACATGTGCCGTCGTGTGCTGACGTGTGTGTCTCCGGGCGCATTATCAAACAAAAAAATTCGTGGGTCTGCATAAATGTGTGAACGTCTAGTCGCAATATCGCCGTAGCACAACCGCCGCCCCGCGTTTCGTGTCTTTTACACAAGTTGCATCACGTCCACCGTCTTGACCCCGCCACAGGGGCGGGATAGGTGTTTTACTGGCGTGCTCTGTATACCAATGGAGTGACACGTTAACGTCGGGGGTCCGTGCACGCGTAAACCGGGATATGTGCGATGTTCCGTTCAGCAGAGAGCAGAATTACGAATTCTTGGTGTTCACACCGCCGGCCGGCCGCCGTGTGCTCGTGTACATGTGCCGTCGTGTGCTCACGTGTGTGTCTCCGGGCGCATTATCAAACAAAAAAAGTCGTGGGTCTGCATAAATGTGTGAACGTCTAGTCGTAATATCGCCGTAGCACAACCGCCGCCCCGCGTTTCGTGTCTTTTACACAAGTTGCATCACGTCCACCGTCTTGACCCCGCCACAGGGGCGGGATAGGTGTTTTACTGGCGTGCTCTGTATACCAATGGAGTGACACGTTAACGTCGGGGGTCCGTGCACGCGTAAACCGGGATATGTGCGATGTTCCGTTCAGCAGAGCAGAATTTCGAACCACCTCTTTATTATAAATAAATGAGCTCGTCGTTACACCGGGCGCGCGCGCGCGTAAGCGCCGCCGCTCGAGTGTGCGCGACTAAACACAGCTCCCTGGTTGATCCTGCCAGTAGTCATATGCTTGTCTCAAAGATTAAGCCATGCATGTCTCAGTACAAGCCAAATTAAGGTGAAACCGCGAAAGGCTCATTAAATCAGTTATGGTTCCTTAGATCGTACCACTTATCCTTGGATAACTGTGGTAATTCTAGAGCTAATACATGCAAACAGAGTTCCGACCGGAGACGGAAGGAGCGCTTTTATTAGATCAAAACCAATCGGTGTCGGACGCGAGTCCGTTCATCGTACAACTTGGTGAATCTGAATAACTTATTGCTGATCGCACGGTCTCGCACCGGCGACGCATCTTTCAAATGTCTGCCTTATCAACTGTCGATGGTAGGTTCTGCGCCTACCATGGTTGTAACGGGTAACGGGGAATCAGGGTTCGATTCCGGAGAGGGAGCCTGAGAAACGGCTACCACATCCAAGGAAGGCAGCAGGCGCGCAAATTACCCACTCCCGGCACGGGGAGGTAGTGACGAAAAATAACGATACGGGACTCATCCGAGGCCCCGTAATCGGAATGAGAACACTCTAAACCTTTTAACGAGGATCAATTGGAGGGCCAGTCTGGTGCCAGCAGCCGCGGTAATTCCAGCTCCAATAGCGTATATTAAAGTTGTTGCGGTTAAAAAGCTCGTAGTCGAATCTGTGTCCCGCGCCGCCGGTTCATCGCTCGCGGTGTCCAACTGGCGTGCCCGCGGGACGTCCTGCCGGTGAGCTTAGCCCGCGAGGGCGGCTCAACTTGAAATCCCATCGCGGTGCTCTTCACTGAGTGTCGAGGTGGGCCGGCACGTTTACTTTGAACAAATTAGAGTGCTTAAAGCAGGCTAAAACTTCGCCTGAATACTTAGTGCATGGAATAATAGAATAGGACCTCGGTTCTATTTTGTTGGTTTTCGGAACCCCGAGGTAATGATTAATAGGAACGGATGGGGGCATTCGTATTGCGACGTTAGAGGTGAAATTCTTGGATCGTCGCAAGACGGACTAAAGCGAAAGCATTTGCCAAAAACGTTTTCATTGATCAAGAACGAAAGTTAGAGGTTCGAAGGCGATCAGATACCGCCCTAGTTCTAACCATAAACGATGCCAGCCAGCGATCCGCCGACGTTCCTCCGATGACTCGGCGGGCAGCTTCCGGGAAACCAAAGCTTTTGGGTTCCGGGGGAAGTATGGTTGCAAAGCTGAAACTTAAAGGAATTGACGGAAGGGCACCACCAGGAGTGGAGCCTGCGGCTTAATTTGACTCAACACGGGAAACCTCACCAGGCCCAGACACCGGAAGGATTGACAGATTGAGAGCTCTTTCTTGATTCGGTGGGTGGTGGTGCATGGCCGTTCTTAGTTGGTGGAGTGATCTGTCAGGTTAATTCCGATAACGAACGAGACTCTAGCCTGCTAACTAGGCGTACTTTCGACATCTCAAAGGTCGGCGTCGGTATCGTCACGGTCGTGCAAACGGTCGTGCGTGCCGCTCGTTTGATTTTTACTGTCGGCGTACAATCAATTCTTCTTAGAGGGACAAGTGGCTTTTAGCCGCACGAGAATGAGCAATAACAGGTCTGTGATGCCCTTAGATGTTCTGGGCCGCACGCGCGCTACACTGAAGGAGACAGCGTGTCCTCCCTGGCCGAAAGGTCCGGGTAACCCGCTGAACCTCCTTCGTGCTAGGGATTGGGGCTTGCAATTGTTCCCCATGAACGAGGAATTCCCAGTAAGCGCGAGTCATAAGCTCGCGTTGATTACGTCCCTGCCCTTTGTACACACCGCCCGTCGCTACTACCGATTGAATGATTTAGTGAGGTCTTCGGACCGGTACTCGGTGACGTTTCGACGTTCGTCGATGTTGCTGGGAAGATGACCAAACTTGATCATTTAGAGGAAGTAAAAGTCGTAACAAGGTTTCCGTAGGTGAACCTGCGGAAGGATCATTAACGTATTTTTGTGTCGCACAATATATGTGTGTACGCGAAACAGATACACTGACGATCTGACGTTCGGCTTCTCGCATCTGAAAAACTCGTATATTTATATACGTAGAACTGATGCGTCGAAGCGTATTACTCACACTGTATTTTTGTACACACAACAACACACTGTGTGTGTACTCTATATACGAACCGGACGTTCGCATCTCTCTCGTTTTGACCGACCGATCGACGATATCATACCAGATATGATATATCCGATCTCGGTTGACTCGTGTGGCTGATCCGTCGTCTGTTTGAAAGAAACATAAAAAGACACTGAAGTTTTGGGAGTATATATCCCATTCTTCCAGAGAGGGATGCTCGCATCGCGCCGCCTTACTACGGATGCATTCTGTATGGGCGCGCGCGCGGTCCGTCATCCGTTATAACAAACATATTTATTTTAAATAAAATATACTACCGATTGTAACCACCAGAGAGATAATATTACATATATATATTATATATACATATACAAATAATAAATATTGGCACAAACAAACAAACAAACAAACAAACAAAAACGAGCACGGACGATGTACGTACGCGTACACGTGCTGCGTCTCATGGGACCGCTCGTAGGAAGGCCGAGCGGTCCTCAGTCACCCGCCATCTGAAATGTTTGTTGATGCGGTGTGGCACTGGGTGTTCGCATCTCGAGATTCGAGAAAATACAACAAACACGATAATAATGTGCGTTGTATGTGTATCTTATCGACGAGAGATCCGTCACCTTGCTTTTACATATAAAAATATATATATATATATATATTAATATAATACATTGTGCGATATGTACGAAGACATATGTCGAGAAAACACACGTTGGGTGTTCGCATCTCGAATTGCCGAGATCCGTCATCTGTTTTTGTTCCGGGCACCCTGGTTTTGTTACGGTTGTTTTATAACGCTTCACTGTGTAAATTCAACTGTAAAATGGGTTTTGAATGTATTTCGCCCGGCCACACTTTATTTCTCGAAAATGTCGACAATTTTTCTGTTTACGACGATAAAACACAATAGTATCCGCCTGTTGGAGAAAAAGTATATGCGCAGTTAGTATTTGGGGGATGTGTCGGAGTCGTGGTCCGGTATCAGTGGTACCGTTCGCCCGGACACAAGCGGTGAGTGTTGTACACAAACACGCGCGCACACTTGGTCATCGCCGGTGTAATAATCAACCGCGCCGAGAGCGCGGGGCGGTCCTGTGCCAGTGGTGTACTCACGAACGCACGCTTGTTCGGCGATTCGAGACGACGATTCCAAGGAATACACGACTCTGGCCGCTAGTCACACACCACCACTAGTAGTAGTAGTAGGTGTATGGCCCGGCGCCTCCTCGAAAACTGTCCGTTGCGAAAATTTTGTCGACAGTGGGTGAACGTGCACGCACACATTTCACACACATTATTAATAATGTCAGTCACCAAGTGTTGTAGAATACAAGATCGGAGGTTCGCCTCTGACTCGTTTCTCAAAACGCTCTAGTACACTACCCTGAACGGTGAATCACTTGGCTCGTGGGTCGATGAAGAACGCAGCTAATTGCGCGTCTTATTGTGAACTGCAGGATACATGAACATCGACATTTCGAACGCACATTGCGGTCCTTGGATACTGTTCCTGGACCATTCCTGGCTGAGGGTCGTTTCTATTTCCAAGACTGTCCGGTTCTCTAACGCACTGTCCGTGGCACTTTCGCGCTGAAAAACGCTCGTGGTGTGTGTGATGTGCGTTTGTGGGGAACGTCGGGACCAAATTGGAGGTTCGCTGTTTTTCGTCTCGACGAAAGATCCGTCCTCTTAAATCAAAAACTGTCGTTTGACTAAACGAACGAACGAACCGTGTTTTCGCTTGCGTTAACACACGCTAGAGAGAGGTGAGGTCGTCCTTACCGGCGTACAGACGAGATGATCGTCGTCGTCGTCGACGTCTCGAGACACTCGAGATGAGGCGATGTGACGGTCGTCAAGTTCGTCCGCGGAGAACACCGGTCGTCGTTTCCTAGAAAAAATATATATATTATATATGTATATGAAATTCTGAGGACGTCTGGCCGTGCGTGTACACCGTGTGTTTACGCGTTTGAGCGTTCCGCACCGCACACTCTCTTAACATAATATATATACACATATATTTGATTCAGACCTCAGAGCAGGTGGGAGTACCCGCTGAATTTAAGCATATTACTAAGCGGTGGAAAAGAAACTAACCAGGATTCCCTTAGTAGCGGCGAGCGAACAGGGAAAAGCCCAGCACCGAATCCCGCGGCCGTCTTACGCGTTGTCGCCGGGAAATGTGGTGTTAGGGAGGATCCGTCATCCCGAGGTCGTACGGTGCGTCCAAGTCCTTCTTGAACGGGGCCACTACCCATAGAGGGTGCCAGGCCCGTAGCGATCGCCGTCGACAGCGGGAGGATCTCTCCTCAGAGTCGGGTTGCTTGAGAGTGCAGCCCTAAGTGGGTGGTAAACTCCATCTAAGGCTAAATATAACCACGAGACCGATAGCGAACAAGTACCGTGAGGGAAAGTTGAAAAGAACTTTGAAGAGAGAGTTCAATAGTACGTGAAACCGTTCAGGGGTAAACCTGAGAAACCCGAAAGGTCGAATGGGGAGATTCAGCGTGTCTCGTCTGCTCTGGAGTGTTGGGCGCTTGTGAGACGGTCACGGACCTCGGTCCGACGATCGCTCCGTCCTCTCTCTGTTTTCGGGGTGACGAACTCGTGCACTTCTCCCCTAGTAGGACGTCGCGACCCGTTGGGTGCAGGCCTAAGGATCGGGGTGGAGACCGAGTGGCGCCTTCGGGCCGTTTCCGTTCGGACCCCCGTCTCCCGGCCTGCTCGCCCGACGGTATAGCAGTGGCGCGGGGCCGCGATACTTAATTCGCGTCCGGCCCGTCGCAAGTGCTTGCGGATATCTGGTGGGCGTCTGGGGACTCGTGCCTCGACTCCGCCGGACCCGTTCGACTGCTGGCGACGGTGTCCTCGGACAGACTCCGTTTATACGCCCGTCGGCGACGCTTTAGCTTTGGGTACTTTCAGGACCCGTCTTGAAACACGGACCAAGGAGTCTAGCATGTTCGCGAGTCATTGGGACTTAGCGAAACCTAAAGGCGTAATGAAAGTGAAGGCCGTGCCTAGCGCGTGCCTAGGGAAGACGTGCGGGACTACGATCCCGCGCTGCACTCCCGGGGCGTCTCGTGCTCATTGCGAGCTGAGGCGCACCAAGAGCGTACATGCTGGGACCCGAAAGATGGTGAACTATGCCTGGTCAGGACGAAGTCAGGGGAAACCCTGATGGAGGTCCGTAGCGATTCTGACGTGCAAATCGATCGTCGGAACTGGGTATAGGGGCGAAAGACCAATCGAACTATCTAGTAGCTGGTTCCCTCCGAAGTTTTCCCTCAGGATAGCTGGCGCTCCGGTGAGCGAGTCTCATCCGGTAAAGCGAATGATTAGAGGCATTGGGGTCGAAAACGACCTCAACCTATTCTCAAACTTTAAATGGGTGAGATCTCCGGCTTGCTCAAACGATGAAGCCGCGAGATCGGATCAGAGTGCCAAGTGGGCCACTTTTGGTAAGCAGAACTGGCGCTGTGGGATGAACCAAACGTCGAGTTAAAGCGCCTAAATTAACGCTTATGGGATACCATGAAAGGTGTTGGTAACTTAAGACATCAGGACGGTGGCCATGGAAGTCGGAATCCGCCAAGGAGTGTGTAACAACTCACCTGACGAAGTTACTAGCCCTGAAAATGGATGGCGCTAAAGCGTTATGCTTATACTCGACCGTCAGCGGCATGTGCGGTGTACGGCCACTACTCGTAGTGGCCGGCCATGAAGCCCTGACGAGTAGGAGGGTCGCGGCGGTGTGCGCAGAAGGATTGGGCGTGGGCCCGTCTGGAGCCGCCGTCGGTGCAGATCTTGGTGGTAGTAGCAAATACTCCAGCGAGGCCCTGGAGGACTGACGTGGAGAAGGGTTTCGTGTGAACAGCCGTTGCACACGAGTCAGTCGATCCTAAGCCCTAGGCGAAAGCCGATGTTGATGTTGGTGTATCTCAATGGCGATGACATTTTATAAACATATATTTGTTACATTGTTGATAAAAATCACACCCAACGGGCGAAAGGGAATCCGGTTCCTATTCCGGAACCCGGCAGCGGAACCGTTAATAAGTCGTGCCCTCGCAAGAGAGTTCGTCGGGGCAACCCAAAAAGACCTGGAGACGCCGTCGGGAGATCCGGAAAGAGTTTTCTTTTCTGTATGAGCGTTCGAGTTCCATGGAATCCTCTAGCAGGGAGATATGGTTTGGAACGCGAAGAGCACCGCAGTTGCGGCGGTGTCCGGATCTTCCCCTCGGACCTTGAAAATCCAGGAGAGGGCCACGTCGAGTATCCTGCCGGTTCGTACCCATATCCGCAGCAGGTCTCCAAGGTGAACAG
>CAXAKX010000473.1:0-45366 GCA_963969525.1 Ontholestes murinus | reverse complement strand
CGCTTTTGGGAATGAAAGTTAGTTCCACCTCTTTCCACATCCTCGGGATGTACGAGAAGTTAAGGCACCCCACGAACATGGTTTCCAGCCATGGTATAACTATGTCCTGGGCTTCTTGCAATTCAACTGGACTGATGCCGTCTGGCCCAGCTGATTTGTAAGGTTTGAAGCTTTTGATGCTCCATATAAGCTTCTCTCTGCTCACGATCTTGTGAACGGGGCATTGAGAATGAGAAGTTTCTGTGGACATGGATTCATTGCTTATTCCTCTTGGGAAGTGAGTGTCCATCAGAAGTTCGAGCGTTTCTTTGCATGAGCTAGTCCAGGTGCCGTCTTCTTTCATGACGAAACCTGGGACTACAGGATCTTTAGAAAGAATTTTGCGCAGTCGACATGCTTCTGAAGTGTCTTCGATTTGGTTACAGAATGACTTCCATGCCGTCCGCTTGGCCTTTCTTACTTCACTTTTGAAGCTTCTGAGACTGTCTTTATAAGTTGACCATTCATTGGTGCACTTAGCTTTGTTGAACAGTCTACGGCACTCCTTTCTTAGGGAGTTTAGTTTAGGGGTCCACCAAGTAGGTTTGCTTTTGCCTTTTCTTGGCGTACTGGGACACGCAGTGTCTATTGATTTGTTGCATGCATTGGAGAAGACCTCCACCATCCGATCCAGCTCCTCCACTGTGGTGGGTATGGGTGGCTGGTAGAGTACTCGATAGGGCAGTTCTATACTTTTCCCAGTCGGTTCTCCTTTGTCTACAAATCTGGGGCAGTCTTGCATTTGAATATCAAGGTTGAATTCGATATATCTGTGGTCAGAAAAGGAGTGTTCAGAGGACACTTTCCAGTTCCTGATAATGTTGAACGATTGTTCGGTGACTAGAGTAATGTCCAGAACTTCTCGTCTATTAGCAGTTATAAAGGTAGGGGTATTCCCTTCATTACATATGGCGAGGTTGGAAGTAAGTAAGAATTCTAAAAGTGACTCACCTCTTGTGTTGGAATCCGAGCTTCCCCAGATGCTATGGTGGGCGTTCGCATCGGCTCCAATTAGGACGCTGGCTCCTTCCCGGTTAGCTGCGTCAAGGAGCCCACTCAGACCCTCGGGGGGGATTTCTTTATCGTGGGCGAAATAGGAGGAGACCAGCCATAGCGTGTAGGACTGGTACTCCATTGATACAACAACAGTGTCGCTGTTGCTGAAATTTGGCAAGATAAAAGCATTATATCTTTTATTTATGAGAATGCAGGAGCGTGGCTTACCCGAGTCCTGCATGTGGAATAGTCTATATTCTTTGGAGCCTAGTCCACAGATCCTGTTCCCCACTATCCAGGGTTCTTGGATAAGGGCGATGCCCTCCCCTCTGTGTGCTAGGCGAAGGAGCAGAGCAGCAGAAGCTGCCTTGGAGTGGTGGAGGTTAATTTGCACTACCCCCGCCATCTTGGGCCGGATGCTTACATGACACCTCGACGACCGTCTTATCGTTTTCGTCTTCGATGTCAGAGGAGAGCGACGGATTCATGTCCGGTTCGCTCTCCTCATCCAAGCCCAAGGGGCGGAATAGCCTACCTAGGTCCGATGGGGTGTCGCTGTCCGACACAGAGGAATGATGGGTTTCCATCGCTTCTTGAGATGTTTCCTTCTTCTTGGAGGAAGTCAGTTGGTCTTTTTTATAGATGCTCAGGGTGATAGAGCCGAAGCCGTAACTTATCACCCCTTTGCAATCCTCAAGCAAGGTTAGGGATTCCTCGTTCAGTACGGCAATCGCCTGCCTCGTGTTACTCCTTGCCTCGCTTGTTTTGGCCACGCTCCAATCTTTGGTGGGTAGCGTGGGGTTGCTCACCTGAATGATCTTCAGGATCGTACTAGGGTCCGAGGGTTCTGCTGGGATCCAGGCTCTAGATCTCGGTCTGTTCGGGATCTGGTCCCTTGTTACAGCCTCGATTCTAGCCCCAGGCCAGACTTCACCCAATTCCCCAATGGCAAGCTTGTACAGTTCTGCCGATCTTTGGTCGGCACAGGCTATAAGCTTTACATGACCCTGGTGCCAACCTGCGTCTCTGCACTTGGGAGCGGGTCCTGGATTCTTGTCGAGAATGTCCAGGTATGCTTTTAGGAGGCCCATCTCTACCAACTTCCAGTTGGCTGCCGAGATGGACCCTTCTTTGTGGCTCCTGTCAATTACTGCCCATACGAGGTGTTCCTTAAGGATCTCGCTGTAGGAGCGGTTAGGAGGCCGTTTGGTGGTTTTAGGAGAGGGACCAATCCTCGCTTTCTTCGTAGACACGGGGGGGTTCTCGTCCAGAGAGCGCTGTCTTTTCGACAAGCCTGTCTGGCTGACTTTTGCCTCGTGCAACTTGATGACATTTCGAGCCCATTCCAGGGAAGCCTTGTCCTTATCGGATAGCTGTTGTTCTGGAATGGCCTCAAACTTGCCACGGATTCTGTAAGCCGCTTTCCTGTCCTTGTAGGCCTTCATTGAAGGTCGGGCCTCCACGGGCTTGCCCGAAGGGGAGCCTGGACATTGTTCGGCTTTGCTAGAGGTGCTAGGCCCAGGTTTGGTGGCCGATGGCTTAGCACCAGTTTGTTTGGAGTCCTTTTGGGACGGTTGTCTCCCTTTGGGGGTTGACTTGGAGGGCTTTCGCCCGGATAATGAATATTTGCCCACACCAGATCCGACTGGGCTGCCCGCTTCCGCGGGGTGGGATTGCGTGCTTTCGCACGTACCCACCTGGTGACTAGGTTCCCGTTTTGAAATATTCATTGTAGGGGTTTGGGTTACTCTTCGTTTCCCTTCTCACTTACGATCATTGAGGGTACTTATCCCTTGCACCACGTAAAGGTGGTAACCCTCGCTCGGGTCGGTTATTATAACAGATAGAAAAAAAAAAAAAAAATTATATTATATATTATAACAGATAGAAAAAAACTGTAGAGGACAAAGTTTTAGACAATTTTACGTAGATTAATAAAAAATAATCAGAAAATTTTTATCGCCATTATTTTCCGAGATATGATGCAAACATACATTTTTTTAAATGGAAACCATAGTTGGCTATGGCCTCATTCAAAAGGTAATTTTTTTCTCTTTAATCTAATATTACATACGACATAGTTATTTCTAAAAATAAGTGAGTTATAGTCATTTTAAGTTTTATTATAAATAAAAAATGGGTAGCCATGAAAAAGATGAAAGAAAAACAATTGCAGTTGTTTATAATAATAGCAATATTGTAATTATTAGTTTTACAAGTTAAACAAAAATGAAAAACCAGCGTAAGAATAATAATTTTGTAATTATCAAATGGCCTACTGTATGTGGTATAAACACATATGTTAAGACGATAATACGTTTCTTACAAAAATATTATGAACAGATGAATCGCGGTTCACTAATTGTGGTATTTTTAATCGCCACAATGAACGTAGATGAACTCAAGAGAATCCACGAGAAGTTTCACAGAGAAAACTGCAAATTAAATTTGGGTTTAATCCATGGGGTGTTTGGATTAATAATTCTCGGTTCATATATTTTTAAAAGCTCACTAAGTGAAAATGATTACTTTAATTTTCTTCAGAAAACATTTGAAGATACTCTCGATTGTTTAAATTTATCATTACAAGCAAGATTGAAATGGTTTCAATATGACGGTGCTCCACCTCATAACGTATTGGCTTTACAAATTAAATATATATATAGTAAATTCTCTACTAATTAAACTCAATTATCCTTTTATTTGCTTCCTACATATACATTGGCATTTAATAATGCAAATACGAGCGTTATGGGAACAGTGGTTATTCATTCGTAATAAATTGTTTGCCCGCAAATAATTGCATATGGCAAACAGATGGAAGAAAAATTGCGTGCAATTTCTACAAACATTGCGTCATGTCTGGAGGATTAACGGTCGAGGGGGTCGACGTGAAGGGCATACGGAATGCATAACCAACGGTCTTCGAATTTCCATACGACGCCGATTGTGAAGTAAGAAAAGGTCATGCGGTGAATATTCATTTATTGAATTGTGTTCGCGAATATTTTAAGAATTATAATTGATCAGGAAGAATTTTCACAATTTCCTAAATAGATTCAGTAATTTTCAAATAGATATAAAGCGATTTGTTCATTTACACATCGAAATATATTGGTAAATCGTATTGAGCTTTAAATTATAGTAGTGGTAGAAGTAGAAAACGTTTATTTTCTTATTTAACTCTTAGTTAATTGCAATTTATAAATAAATATTGTCGCCAATTTTTGCATTATTACGCTGCACCAGCGGTCTCTGCAGAAAGTTAACCTCTATTATCAGTACAATCCCTGGCCGTTCAATTGATCCAATTAGACCAATTCTCTAGATCATTCCGGCTTCAAGAGGCTCCTGTGTGTTTAAGCATGTGTGCGTGCATGTGTGTGTGAGTGCACGCAAGGAAAAATTCCACCCATTGTTCAGTCAAAATATTAAAGGGCAAACTCGTTTTGTGTGCAGGTTAGCACGTACGCCTCTGGTGAGGGGCTCGTCCTTCTTGGAAAACCGTCGAACACACCCACACTTTTAACCAGTAAGGTTCTAGAATGCGTGAGTCATTCGAAACGTATACGATGGGAAAATATAATGATTAGACTTATTTAATGACGAAATACAGGATTAAGATTATTCCTATATTTGGATAAGGAATTGAATTAAAATTAAAAATATTTCCTTTAGTGATACCAATTATAAAGTTAACAAATCACCGTTATTAGTATTTGAAAATGTATAATACTATAATATTTTCATTTAGAATCAAATTTGAGTTAACCCATACTACAAAATTTTTCTAGTAGGAATATTTTTTTTACTTAAATCAAATTGTATATAATTTACATTTTATAAATTTTTCATTATTAAGCTGATTATTGATGAACTCCAAAGTACGTTTTGTTGGACACTCGGAACAATAGCAAGTTATGATATTTCTTGAATTAGTTTCTAGTGATGAAACATTTTGTAATATAGAAATAACACAATTTACGCTTGGTTTATTTCACTGTTTATTTATTTAATCTGACTAGTTTCGACAAAAATTTCCCAGACCTTATTTTGTCGTAAATGATGATAATGACTAGAAATAGAACTCCCCTATTATGGCATCCCTTATTACCTGATTGGAAGTATATATATTACAACTCGACATCTCTGTGTTTCATTCTTTGATAATGACTTTATTGTCAAAACTAGTCAGATTAAATAAATAAACAGTGAAACAAACCAAATTGTAAATTGTGTTATTTCTATATGCAAGTTATGATTTTGTAATAATATTATCTCTCCATGAATATAATAATTCCCTGGACAATATTTTTACAAATATTTTACTAATTACGTTTGTTACTGCGACTGTTCTAAAACATCTAATTCGTTAGGATCTCCTTGTTTAGGGTTAGGTAAAATTGCTGAAATTTCAAGTTCATCAGGAGAAATTGATTGATCTACGAATTTATTTATGATATCGACCAAATATTCTACTATTTTCTCGGTAATAGCCTTAATTTTTCTCAATATTATACCATTGGGATCTCTTTTGTTTTTAATTACGTTAAATTTGGGCTATATTCAATAAAAAAATTACTTCAAATAAACAAAAATGGAGAACTTGTTGAATATAGAAACCAAAACGAAAAATCTATTACAGAAATATATCCATTACCAAATAAATTAAGCAAATATAATTATTTTATAACCTTAGATTTAGAAAATCGGTTTAATCAATTATAAAAAAAAGTCGAAGAAGGTTACAATGAATATACTAGTCTACCATTTCGAAAATGGCCTCGAATATGCAGATCAGTACATAATTTTAGTATTCAGTAGTCTCTGCCAATATCCCTACTGGGATCCTTAAATATTATGAATTGTGACGTTCCAAAAAGATGGAAAACTACCGTACTCCCTTGCTGAATCTCACTTTAAATGCAGCTGCAAAATCTAGATATTGTGTTCTAGAATGCTTCTGATTTTTCTTCAGTCCAGTTGGTCTAATCCATAAAGAAGTATTTGAATAGCAAATTATTCCTAGGGCATTTAATGTTAGCTATACGTGAATGTAGTTTGATATATGATAAAAGCATGAAATCATTTCTTCATTACTACTATCTAGTATTTTTTTTTTAAATTGGTGAACGTTAATTTCTATTACAATTACTGGAAAGCCATAATAACTCATATAGCTTTGATTTTTTTTTTTCTGAAGACGGCAGCATATTCCTTCTTAAGTTTGTAAATCATCTGTTACATAATATGCGAGCGTATTTAAATATTCTGCAACGTACTGATGGAATAGATGCATAAATCAAGATAATTCAAGAGCTGATTTAAATTCTTTAGAACCAGCTATTCTGTAATAGCAAGACTTTCGCTTGAGGCAATGTTTAATGTACTACTTTCTTAAAAAGGTGACTTTTTTAGAATATCGGAAATATCTTCAGTATTTAACATCTAAGCCCTTCGTGTCCTTCTTGCAACTTTTTAATAGCGTATACGTTGTTATCCTTTTGCTCTTCTTTCTTCATAAGTGATGGTCTTTTCGCTGTCAGTTTAATTGGTCTCATATTTTTGATATTAAATTTCTATAAAACAATGATAATCCGTACTTTTGGACCAGAGTCAAATAGATTCTATTATTTTACAATCAACTCCTTGGATTTATTACTTTTTACTAAACTTATAACAAGAGTTGAAGTGGATATCATTATTTTTAGTTTCTTTCCATTTTTTCTTCTATTTAATTATCTTTCGTAGTACTTCCTCAATATCTACAAAAAGGGGAAACAGTATTAATTTCTAACTAGTCTGCTTTTAACAGTTTGAACAAGAATTTCACCTGTAGTCCCGAACTCTATCAGTTCATAGGCTTTGAAGGATGACTTCTTCTCCATTTTATTTCAATATTCTATTCTTGAGATCTAGCAAAAAGTCAGTATATTAATTTTCATAGTTAATTTATCTCATATATTAGCTACTATGAGTTACCTGATGTAATCGTAGGAGATACTTCAATTATATTTAGTAATCTCAATATTGTTGTAGTTTTGATAAAACATAAGGTCGTTTAATAATCTTAGTAGTATCGATATTTGGCAGTAATTGATAAGAACTTCCGTCGATTTATACAATCAGAAAAACTGCATTAGCGTGGCAAACATGCTATTTTCTCATTTCAGCCAAAGGCCGCTCCTTTTCTTGTTTCAATGTTGAATATGTCCGTTCTTCCTACATTATCTAGGTTCCTCTTATTTACCAAAGACTTTGTAGTTCATTTAATACATTTTTTTAATCTGAATACCTTTTCTTAAGTAACACATTACTCAATGAGAAATTCCACTTTATTCATCAACATCTTGAAGGAGAGTACCAACGCTCCTCTAACTCTTCGATGCCCTTTATGTGAAAAGATTTGTCTTTGCTCTCAAAATAAGCCTCAGTTTCGGCAATAGCTTCTTCATTTAAGCCAAATTTCTTTCCTTGGAGCATCATGTTTGCAAAAAGTCAGTAGTCGCTGGTGATTAAATCTAAAGAGCTCGGTGGGTGAAAAGAAATTCAAATAATTCATCTAATTCATCTTTTGTTTTCAATGACTTGTGACATGGAACATTATCCTGGTGAAACAACACTTTTTTCTTTTGTATGTGGGGTGGGTTTTTCTTGATTTCCGCACTCAATCGATCAAATAATGCCATGTAATATTTACTATTGATAGTTTTGCCTTTTCAAGATAGTCGATGAACAAAATTCCATGCTCTTCCTAAAATACGGATGCTATAATCTTGTCAGCCGACTTTTGAGTTTTTGGACGACTTTCACTGGCTGCTATCCACTCAGCTGACGGTCTTTTTGATTCAGGCGTGCAGTGGTGAATCCATGCTTCATCCATTTTCACATTTCGATGCAAGAAATCATTTATATTTTGCTTTTAACAGCTCCAAATAGTGCTCTGAATCGTCGACGCGTTGTTGTTTCTGGTTCGGTATGAGCAAACATGGCACCCACTTCGAAACACTACCTTCTGATATCTACAAGGAGTCAGCTAGCTCACAGATTTTCATGTTACGATTTTTTAAAACTATTTTGTGGAAATTTATTATGTCTTCCGGAACAACTGTCGATTTTGGGCGACCAGAGCGTTTAGCACTGATGATGCTTATATGACCGCGTTTAAATTCTGCATACCAATTAGGCTGCATTTTTTTCTCATCAAAAAACAGTGTTTAAGCAACACACGAAATTCCTTACTATCCATTTTCTTGAAATTACAAAACCATGGTCACTAAAGTGACTGTAACTCCTAATGAAATTTTGACATGAGCTGTTTAAAGAATCGTTCTACCCGGAAATAACATGGGTCTGTCAACAATATTCCCATATATGTGTCCGTCTGGGGATTTATTGAGGGGTGTGTTATTTACCTTAGACTTAGATCTTCTAACATTTTTTAAAATTTGAATATTTAAAAAAAAAAAAACAAACAAACCTGTAGTTTTGGTAGCTTCAATCTCAAGCCCACAAGTTAATGAGTATCAAGTTTCAACGCCTCCCGTATTTCTCCATTTTGTAGTTTGTCTTACAACGTCTACAAACCCAAAGTGTTCTCAGTTATCAGGAAAGTAAAGACGTATTATCTGCATTTAATTCCTGCAGATATACAAGGTGTCCCGTTAATGCGGGGAAATGGCTGGACCATAGAATCCTGGGGTCAAAATATGACGATTTAACGCAACTTATCAATATCCAAAAATTTAAGGTTAAGCCGGAATTTGGCTTCAAAGTTTCAATTTTTTTTATTTCTTTTGTTTATAACAATTAAACGCTTTATTTGATTTGAATGAAATTTATTAGTAATAAGTACCATAATATCATACATCATTTTAGTTATTTTGGCCATTAGTGATTGACAGGAAGTTTAAAAAACAGTAGTACCACCACTTAAAAACTAAAATATTTTTTTATTGGTGCAACTAATACAATCCAAAAAAATCTACTTGAAAGGGCATTTTATTTAAAAACTTTTTTGACTCTTACTTGTTTTTGATATCTTGTACGGTTTTTGTACAAAAAATAAAATATTAATATAGTATACTCATTATGCACTCATTAATAAGTAAATAAACTTACTCAATTGAATAAAAATTAAATAATATCAATTAATAAAATAAATCAAAACAACATCTAACACTTTTCAAACAATTTTCTTTGCAAAATCCTAATAGAAACAAGATATCTGTTTGTTCCAAATATGAATATTTATGAACTATAATAAAGTTAAAAATTAATTGTCAAAAGAGACTAAATAATTATTATTATACATAATTTACATTTTTTAAAGAAAGACGACCACGAAAAACATTTATTTTCGATTCGATGAAAAACTAGATTTTGTTTTTACTAGATAAAAAATATATATTTTATTTTTTTGTGGAAAAACCGTAGAAGATATCAAATATTATGAAGAGATGGAAAAGTTTTTAAATTAAATGGTCTTTCAAGTAGTATTTTATTAGTTTTTATTCGATCCACCAATAAAAAAATATTTTAGTTTTTAAGTGGTGGTACTACTGTTTCTTATACTTCTTGTTAACGAATAATAGTCATAATAACTGAAATGATGTATTATATTATGGTAGTTATTAAAAATAAATTTCATTCAAATCAAATAAAGCGTTCAATTGTTATAAACAAAAGAAATAAAAATTTTTGAAACTTTGAAGCCAAATTCCGTCTTAACCGTAAATTTTTGGATATAGATAAGTTGTGTTAAATCGTCATATTTTGACCTCAGGAATCTATGGTCCAGCCATTTCCCCGCATTAACGGGACACCCTGCATATCATATTTTTAACAGCAACATGTTCAAGGTAATATTTTACTTTCAAATAATCAATCATAGTTATTTATTTAATAATTGCATAACAGTAATATTACAATATTTAAAACTACAATTAAATCTAATCTATCTAGCTCAGATCGTGGAGATTCCTTGAAAAATTGGATTAATACGTTCTTTTTAACCTTTATTCAACCATCGAATTTAATATTCACCTCTAAAATAACCACATTTTTTTCTGCAAACCGCTGCCCAGAGCTACTTATTAATTTATCTGTGGCTTTCTAAGCATGTTGGTACAATTTCATAACTGATAATTTGCATTTACATTTTTTCCTTTTATATTCCACCTCTGGTTAGTCAATCTACCACCAGTTTTGACATGATTATTTGTTACATTTTCAATGCCTTTTTTTCCTCTTTATATCGCCTATCAATGGGAAGGGAGCTTCTCTCATGTACCACACGCAAACAATCTAAACCCTTCAAAATTTAGATTGGTGCCTTAAATTGTATTACATATTTTTTCATCTCTGTTTCTCTTTTTTCTAGTAGGTACTCAATCAACCACCGCTTTATCTGCATCTTTGATTTATTTCTTGTTAATTCTTTCTTTCCATAGTATTTCCTCTTGCGGCTGCTCTTTTACTTCTTGGGTTTTAGAAATTTCCAGGAATTCCTCTTTTAATTTTCCGAATCTTTTTGCTTAACTTTATCAGATTTCAATAATTTTACATTATATACTCCTGCAGAACTTCATGGTAATTCCTCTGGCGGCTGCTCAATTCACTGCCAGATTTTTATCATGTCGGTGGTTTCCTCTTCAATTGTCAACGTTATCTAATATAGATACCCGTGTAGGACCGTAGGTTTTGTTATTATAGTTCTGGTTTGTTATCTAGCAACAATTACTTGTTAAATATTAACTGTCATCTCTCAACATTGTTAAATGTAAACAATGGAACAAAAAATACATGCTTTGTTTACATAGTTGAAATTTTACATCTGCCCACTGTTATCTATCAACTGTTTTCCTCAAATGTTTATCAATTTTCAACTATCATCTGTCAACAGTGTCAGAAATGGGAATCAGTACAAGCACCACGAGTTTTGTTCGTATAGTTATGATTTTCCATCTGTCAACAAGTTTTTATTTGTCAATTTTTAATCATGTGTCGACATTGTCAATTTTAAGCATAATTTATGAACTGTCATCTGCACTATTATTTGTCAATCCTCAAGTATCATTCATAAATGTTATGTATCAACTGAAATCTGTTTAATGTCAAATATGAACTGTAACTTATGAAATATCATTTGTCAAATGACATTAATTATTCCTTAGTGAAATACTGACACAGTGTGGTTTCAAAAACGTTTTTATTATTCTACAACGATGTTTCACCATACAGTGGCTTTGTCAGGTAAACGTTTTTGAAAATACATACTATGTCAGTAACAAGTAACAGCCTCATCAATCCAACATTAATTATTATCTGTCAACTAGCATTTATTAATTATTATTAATTGTAAATGCTTAAATAATTTGTCAACAATTATCAGTGAAATTTTATTTATAACCTAAAATATAAATTGTAATTTACTGTCATCATAGTGTCACCATACAAATATCATTTATCAACTGTCATTATCAGATATAATTTGGTAAATTAAATACGAAAAGCCAAAGACGAAACATTTCAAGGCACGGACAAACACATAAAGTCAAGAACAAACATATAAAGACAAAAACAAACATTTATAGGGAAGAAACATGAAGAACATTTATAGATAAGGATACACAAAGATAAGAACAAAACATTTAAAGGCTAGTACAAACACATATAGATAAGAATAAACACACAAAATAAGGGTAAAGACATAAAGACAACAATAAAACATTTATAAACAAAGACAAGAACAAACATATCTTCCTGCATACCCATACTACGGCTGCTACTCCATCTAAAACTAATGTTTTCAAAGTGTTTTATTATTCTTCTTCGTGCTACTCAATCCACTACCGATATTGGCATGATTATTTTCTCTATACCAGTTCTGTTTTTTTTTCTTACGTGGGCGCTCTCCATTCGAAGCAAGCCTAACTCTTGTCTAACACGTAAGTCATTTAAAATATCAAAAATTGTTATCATAGTTAATCACTTTGGGATATTTTCTGCAAAACATTTGTTTCGTTCCCACCTACTCAGAACAAACACAGTCATTTACTGAACCAGCTTTAAATGACCTGAGAAAATTAGTCCAGGAAGTTTAACCATGTGATTTTCATCTCGTAAACAGGGTAAGCACCTACTATATTACTTTCCTTATATAGAATATACAGGGAAAGTTTTGTTTTCGTGAATGAGAAAGTCTCTGGGCGCTGCATCTGTTAAGGTTTTATCGTTAAAAACTAGAACTGAAAAGATATTTTTCTAAATTTGAAAAATATTACATAACTTTTTAAACAAAAGTTAAAGGGAATGAGAACCTGAACAAAAAATCGACGGACATTGACAAAACAATTAGAAGAGACTGCCGCGTTCACAAGTCATTCACCCTTCATGACTGACACATACTATACATAAATATATTCTCCACAGGCAACCGACAGGCAAGAACTACTAAAAAGATTACGAAACAGATTAATTGATTCATATCACATCGACACTCTTGTATCCTTCTCGAGAAATCGAATGTTTATAGTAATGTTTGATTTAAAATTCCTCGAAGCAATCCCTCCTGTCTTCCCAAAATCCGCACAGTTCACACAGCTTCTGTTACTGTTAGCAATGGCTAATTTACATTTTTGTATACCATCACCAATTCCATTCCTAATAAATCCCACATTGTGAACTATTACCTAACCAATAACCCAATCCACGTGAACCTTCTCGTTGAAACAAAAACTAAGGAAATTTTCAATTTCAAAAATTGGAAATCTATTCAGATAAAATCAACAAACGCAAATGCATATCAGCGAGGAGGTTCTATTGCATCCTTCTGCCCATCCATTCTCTTCGGTAAGGGAATGGATGGGTGGATCCACCACGTATTAACAATCCGCTTAACGAATGTCTCCATTTTGCCCTTTCTTTACCCAACTTTGCTTTACATATGTTTCTTGTCTACATCTATCCTCACTCCAGAATAGACGATTCTATTTTCATTAAAGCCTCTTTATATGATCATGCAATAATTATTGGAGACTTCAATGTTAATAAAGCAAAATCCCGCCTTATGGCCTCATTCACTTCTAACTCAAATTTTGTCCGAATCCCTTATGCATCACTCTCCCATCTTAAAAGAGTTCACACGACAATTATACAGAGACATCAAATTCAACTATAACAGATTACTCAAAGAAAAATTCAACAAAGTAAATAAAGACATACATAAATTAATTTTGAATACAAAAAAGACAAAGGGATAAATAACTGCAACGAAATAAATGACTTACAAGGAAAGACTTACTGGACGCTAATCAAAAAACTGACAAAGACAATTTAACAATCTCAAAGACATTTGCAGACCATTTTAAAAATACCTTTCAAAAATTAAATGGCAATAATTTTGACAACAAATTTGAAGACATACTTAACAACTGGTACGACACGTTCTACAAAAAACATATTACCCCTCCGACCGACGATAAAATTGACAAAATGGACTATTTTACAATATTGAACTCTGGTAAAAATTCAACTCCTTGCTACGATAATAAAATAATGCCGCGTTCCATAATCAAAAAATTACCTAACAATGTCCACGATATTATCCTAAAAATCCTCAACGTTTGCTACACCAACCAATACATCCCTCCAGAATGGAAATTAGAAATAATTCTCTGTATACCAAAACCAGAAATGGATCCCTCATGTGTTGCCAATTATCGCCCCATTACACTACTCCTAGTCCTAGCTAAGCTCTTCGAATCCCTGCTAAAACAAAAAATCCTTAAATGTACAATTTCTTCAATCTCTAAATACCAATTTGGATTCCTACCCAACAAATCAACCACTCTTCCTCTAACTATCCTAGCTTTCAACATTCAAACAAAGCACCTCGAAGGCCAATTGTCCGCCGTAGCCTTCTTAGATATTGAAAAAGCGTTTGACTCGGTTTGGCATGGAGGTTTGCTTTACAAATGTGCACTTTAAATATGCCCCGTCACCTCATCCTAATCCCCGAAATCCTAACAAACCTCTCCCGCAATGTCAAATTCCGCGAGTCCTACTTTTATTTGAAATCCAACAAGGTGTCTCTTAAGGCTCTCCTCTTTCACCCATCTTGTACATATATTCATATTCATATAATTTATTGATGCCATAACTACAGAAAGTTTTAAATAAGTCACTAAAAATTAAAAAAATAAAATATGTCATAATATATAAAAAAATGCATACAAATTAAAAAAGTAGTAGGAGGAGGCCTTCTTACAATGTACAAAACATATTTGAAACTTATCACAGTTTAATAACGTTATTAGGATTGAAGAAATCCATCCCACGAGTAGTACGGTGTAGCGTTTAAAACAGTTTTTAAGTGCTTTTTAAATTGTTTCATAGGTAAACTACGGACGAGGACAGGCAGTTTATTAAAAAATTTCAATCCCCAGTATCTGGGTCCATCCCGTGATCTATTTAACCTAGAGAATGGAATTATCAAGTTATATTTTTGACGGGTATAGTGCGTGTGTATAGAATCAGTGCACTGATAGGTGTTCAAGTATCTTTTGATATAAATAAGACATTTATAAATATAAAGACATGGAAATGTCATTATATTTAGATTTATAAAATAAGGTTTACATTCTTCACGGTAATGTATACCTGTTACAATTATAATTGCCCGTCTTTGTAGTCCAAAAATTCTGTGTCTAATAACAGAGTGACCCCAGGCGAGTATACAATACGTCATTAAAGAATGGCATGTACCGAAGTATGCTGTTTTCAAAACTGATGGAGATACTGAATGTGAGATATTCCGCAGAAGGAAAATGTTGGAACACAATCTACCTGCCAACATATCACCATGAGAACTCCAAGTTAGAGAAGAATCCAATACCACACCTAGAAATTTAGAAGAGGTTGCAAAGTCATGTTCACAAGGTCTTAATGTGAAGCATAGGTCAATCGTTTTTGCCTCATTGATTGTAAGTCCATTACTGCTGAACCACTCATATGAAATCTGCTTTGCATCATGGCTCTGACGCGCCAACTCAGGCAAAATGTGAATATTGTTTAGCAATGAAGTATCATCAGCATACAAGATGGTTTTACTTATTTTTTGATATTTGGTGAAATCATTGATATAAATCAAGAATAATAGAGGGCCCAAATGGATCCCTGAGGAACACCATATTTTATTTCAAGCGTGGAAGACACTTCAATGTCAAATTTAACAATTTGGCTCCTGTTTGATAGGTGGGATTTGATTAGTTTTATGCTGACCATGTCAAAACCATAATTCAACAGCTTATCACATAGTATGTTATGATCCACACAGTCAAAAGCTTTGGACAAATCTAGAAAGGTTGCAATACAGTGGTTGTTATCTTCGTAAGCACGTAGAATACTTTCGACGAGGTGCAATACCGCGTCTTCAGTCGATTTTCCTGATCTGAATCCAAACTGATTATCTGCAATAATCCCTTCATTTTCGAGATAGTGGTACATCTGGAGAAACATGACTTTTTCCAGCACCTTCGAGAAAACTGGAAGTAAAGATATTGGTCTATAATTAGTTGGTGTGTTTGAGTCTCCTTTTTTATACAAAGGTATTACCATTGCTACTTTCAATAAATCAGGGAAAATTGATGTTAGAAGACAGGAATTGATAATATTTGTTAGAGGTATTATTATCACATCTATGCAATTTTTTACTAGATTAATTGACATACCGTATATATCCTTACTCTTGCCATTCTTTAATGAGCGTACTACATCTCTAACCTGTATACAAGAGACTGCATTAAATGTAAAAGTACTGCCTAGTTTATCCCCCAGAAGATGTAGAGGGTTATGTATGGGAGAAATTGCATCAGCTAAATAGAGTCTAAAAATGCATGATTAAATTGATCAGGTGAAATATCACATTTTGTATCACAGGTTCGTTTTTTATTTGAGTTTATGATTAGCCACATGGCTTTATTTTTATTACTTGAGTTGATAATAAAATTAGAATTAGCGTTAAGTTTTGCTTTCTGGATTGATTTTCGGTATTGGTTTTTATGATAATGTAGAACCTCTAAGTTTTCTTTCGTTTTATATTTACTACAATATTCTTCAATAAACTCTAATTCTTCCCTCATGCGTTTCAGATCATTTGTAAACCAATGTACTTTATTAATATTTGATTTTATATTTTTAATAGTTTTAGTCGGGAATGCTAAATTAAAATCATTAGTAATAATATTGTGAAATACATTATACTTGGCATTGCTATCTGTTACAGTAGATAATATCTTCCAATTCTCTTGAGATAATAAATTAAAGAAATTAATTTTACCTGATTCTGTAATAGGTTGTACAGTGCACGCCGCTTAATGTGATCACAACGGGACTCGGGGTTTTTGATAGCAATAACCGATTGATAATAATAGCCGAAAAACAAAACTTTAAATTTTAAATTCTCTACAATTATTTTTTATATAACTTTCATGTTGCTTCAATAGTTTATTAGCAATTGGCAAAAAATGTCAAAAATTTCAATTTTCATTTTTTTTCTCGAAAGTTAAGAGTTTTATGAAAAATATATTTTAACAAATTTTGTTCAATTTCTCATTCTCTTTAACTTTTGTTTGAAAAGTTTTGTAATATTTTTCATATTAAAAAAAAATATCGGAAAAAAACAAAAAGCGCCTCGAGTAAACACCCACTTCCGGTTTATGTTTACCAAAAGCTTTTCAGTTCCAGTTTTTAACGATAAAACCTTAAGTTTAAAGTTTCATCTCAATCGGATCAGTCGTTTTTGAGATACAGCACCCACGGACAGACACACACACAGACACAATTTTTTTTTTCCAGAAATTAGTTTAATGGACTCGGGGGACCTCAAAACAGATATTTCCGCAAAAAAAAAATTTCAAAAAAAATCACGATTACAATACTTCCCCTATATATACTTCGTATATAGGGAAAGTAAAAATGATAACATAAACCGAAATCATGATTACTATAAACGAAAATTTTTGTATGTAGTATTACACGTTCGGCCCGTTCTTCGCAAAAGTGATAACAATATCCGATTGATAACATTATCCGTGATTCTAATAAGCGGCGTCTACTGTATTATTCTATTCGAATACTTATCTTTCGTATTTGTATATATTTTATTATTTAACGATATTCCTCTATGATCGGAATGTAAGGTGTTGATACAGTTGACTGTGTAGCAGTTGTTTGCTGTCAAGTTAGTAAATACATTGTCTAATGTATTTCCTCCTCGAGTCGCAAATGTTACAACAGGATGCAATCCATAACTCTGAAAAATATCACAGACAGTATTTGTATTCGCATTCTTTTGATTATTAAAATGAACATTGAAGTCTCCTCCTACTATCACAGTAGTATTTAAAACATCTAAACAATTTAAAACATTAACAATTATATTAGTAAAACAACCTATACTGTTCAGACATTTTCAACCTCGATCCTGACTTCTTTAATCCAAACTTATACCTACTTCTATTCGCTAATGACGATCACATGCCCCTACCCTACAATCAGCACTGTAATCTCTTCAATCATATCTAAATTTCCTCGAAACATGGTTTTCTACATGGCGTATTGAAATCAACCCTTCCAAATCTAAACTTCTCATCCCATTCCACAAAATAACTCCCTCATCGCCTAAAATCAAAAACCGAAAATCCGAAGTTTCCCCCTCCCATACTTGTAAATATCTTGGTATAATTTTTAACTCCAAACTTACATTCAAACCCCATGTCCTTTCCATTAAATCAGTTTACTTTTGTATTTCACTTAACTTTTTAAAACTTGATCTGAATTTCTTACAAGTTTCAAATATATTCCATAATTTATTGCTTTATCTTATCGAACTTTTCCAAGATTCCAAATTTTTCTAAATCATCGCTTATGGAATCTTATGGAATTTTTCAGCAATTTCTATAATTTAAGATAAAATGCACGTATTTTAGTTTTTCCTAGATTTCTTCCAAATTCTAAGAATTTACTTCTTGGGTTCTAGAAATTTTCAGCAATTCCTTTTTTATTTTTTCGAATATCTATTATTGCTTCATCTTATCAGATTTCTAATATTCTCTTCAAGAATGCAAGAAATTTCTTATAGATTCCTATAAATTTGCAGCAATTTGTAATCGATAAAAAAATGATTTTTTACTTGTGTTATTAAAATTATTAAGAATTAGTCTTTAGGGTTTAGAAATTTCCAGAACGAATTTTTACCATCAAATTCGGTGTTTGTTTCTTATATAAAAAAAAATGGTGATGTGGCCATCATAGTACTTTCCCTATATTTTTCTCGAAAACTATGAGATTTACACAAAAAGGCTATTTTTAATGATTTGTTCACTTTTGAATTCTCTACAATTTTTTGTAATAAAAGTTTCACATAACTCTAATAGTTAATTAGCAATTGGCAAAAAATGTCAAAATTTTCAATTTTTATTTTTTTTCTCAAAAGTTAAGAATTTTATGAAAAATATGTTCGAATAAAACTTGTTCAGTTTTTTATTCCCTTTAACTTTTGTTTGAATCATTTTTTAAAATTTTTCATATTTAGAAAAATATCACGAAAAAACAAAAAAACGCCTCGAGTAAACATCCACTTCCGGTCTATGAATGTTCACCAAAAGCTTTTCAGTTCCAGTTTTTAACGATTAAACCTTAAGTTTGAAGTTTCATCTCAGACCGATAATTCGTTTTTGAGATACAGCGCCCACCGACAGACAGACAGACAGACAGACAGACACACACACAGACACAAAATTTTTTTTTCCAGAAATTAGTGTAATGGACTCAGGGGACCTCAAAATGGATATTTCCGCAAAAAAATTTTTTCAAAAAAAAATCACGATCACAATACTTCCCCTATATATACTTCGTATATAGGGAAAGTAAAAAACTTTAAATTATTGAAAACTAATTGATTGTTTTCTTCTGTTTACATTACAAATGCACAGATTTGAGTTACATTTCGTAATGTATTTAGTAATTTACAACCTCTACAGATGTATTGAATTATGAATTATTATTATTATTATTATTATTATTAATTGATAGGCAAATGGATTCAAGTGAAAGAAGGAAGAACTAGTTATTTTTATTTATGTTACCTATAATAATTAATTGTAATACGTTTATAAGCAGTAAAAATAAATTTAATAAAAATTAGTATAATATAAACGGCAAAAGTAATAATAGTGAATTTTATATTATTATTTAATATGTATGAATTGATAAATTAAACCGTAATAAAAAATTAACAATAGTAATTAAATACTATGGAAATTATTGAAGACCTTGAGTACTATAAAATATGTAAAATTTGAAAGCCTGCCACTGACACGTTTACATAATTTAAAAAAAAATTATTGCATATTTCACATTCAGCAACGAAAATCCACACTACGTACGCACTGAGGTCAACCAGACGTCGTTAATTCGACTAATTAGCAAGTAGTTTCCATTAACGACCGCATTTCGGTTTCCCCTCGAGATAGCATCAGTGTGTGCGTTTCGGCTTTCCTGCAAATTTTAAACGGCGTACACGTTGTTATCCTGCACGCGTCCTATCGCCAGCCAACCAAGAACCAGTTTCGAGCCGAGCCCCCCATTTGCCCCCAGTTGGGTGACCCTTCCGGCACCTTCCAGTCCCACCGAGCGGCACCAGTCACAGTTTTGACGTCCGTTTGCGCGCACGCAATAATTTTTTCGTTGTTGTTGTTTTGATGACACCGCCGAAATTTTCGATTTGAATCGCGGTGCAGTTGAACTGGTCCGTGTGGAATTTTTTAAAGAGTTCGGTGTGTGAAAGGACCCACCTTAGTGGGTATTGATAGACAATTGGAATTGTGAAAGCTGATTCGGACGAAATGGGAGTGTTAAAGTCGGTTAGTATAATAATAAATATTTAATATGTGTAGGCGTTTAATTAAAAAAAACAATCATACTTTCTTTTGAAATATTGTAAAGGTTTATTCTCTATAAATGATTTAATTCGTTCACAAATTATTTGGTATATTTTATTTAAATTTCCTTAGTAATATGTAAAAATATTTATAGTTTTACGATGATGATTTTGTTATTTTTTAACAATTTTAAAAATATTACACCACCAAAATCTTCTTTTTTTTTTGGAGGAATATTACCAATTATTGAACGCTTGCTTTAGAGTCTGAACAGTTTTTCAAAACTCGAAATTGTCAAAAAATTCGTAGTCTTTCATTGTATTATAGACATAATAGAAAATTCTATGAAATTTTTGAACAATAATTGGTGCAGCAAAGAAAATTTATAAAGGGAATAAAAAAAATATTAAAAGGAAAATATAAAAGAAAAATCTCAAGAGAGGAAACTCAACACAGTCAATGATTACTTCCAAGAAAAAGTTAGCAGCATTAATGATAATAATAATAATATTCTCTTGGTCATCCGGATTCATTTAAAAATGTTTTTATTGACTTTTTTGTCCCATTTTAGTAGGTATTTGTTAGCTGTTAAAAACTATCTTTCCAAACCAACGGTTTACAGTTTTAGGTAATATTGAAGAATAAATAATAATAATAATAAATTTTCTCATAAAAATTTAAAATCTTATTAAAAGTAGTTGTTATTTTACAAAAATTGTATAATTTTCTCAAATGTCAAGCGTTGATAATTTCATAAAAATCACGTTAAAATATTTATAATTTAAAAATATGAAAACAAAATTATTAGTTAATTTTTTACAGCCATATTTTATTATTAACATTATTGTTTGATTATAAACTTACCAGCAAAAGGTTAAACTTTAGTAAAGAAACAGTCAAAAAAGTTAAACTGAAAAAAAAACAGTTTTAAATTTACATAAAATAAAACAGTGAATTTTTCTCTTGAGTGTAAAATAAAAGAATGTATCAAAAAAGTAAATAAAATTTAAATTTTTGTTAAAAAGCTATATCGAGGAATAATTTAAAAAAAACTGGTTACAATGTAAACCATTCAAGGGAATAATTATTAATTTGCTTAAAACTGTGAAAATTTTCCAAATATATAAATTTTCCAGTAAAAAGATCTGGAATTTAGTTGTAAAATTATAGAATTAACGATTTGTTTAAATTTGGTAAGATTTTTGCAAAAAAATCATCGTTTTCTAAAAATAAAACAGTAGTACTATTTTGAAGTTTCCTTAAAATAATGCAAGCATACTACGTTTAAAAAGTACGAATTTTTCTAAATTATAATTGATAATATGCTTAAAAACAATCTTAATAACATTAATAAAATTACAAATAAACAAAATATTAATTAGAAACCTTTGAAGTAAAGAAACACTTTTAGTTTTAGTAAAGTTTAGCGAAAACGCAATTGAAAATTACTTGAGAAATATCCGCTGAAAATTTTAAGAACAAGAAAGTTTTAAATGGCTCAGAAAATAATTGCGATTTTGCCTAAAATAAACCATTGCAAAATTTTACTAAAAACAATTGAACATTGCCAAGGAAGAAAAACAGTTAAAAACTTGAAATTTATTTTAAAACATTTGTTTTCTCTTCAAAATAATAATATTATTTTTTAATAAAATCATTGCTTTAAAAACTATTGAAATTATCAACTTTTCAACAGTTTCAAACAATAATAAATAAAAAGTAATTAAATGTGTCCATAATTAAAAATGTGGTTTAAATCATTAAATTTCAAGAAATTTAATGATTTGTATTTTACTAAATTAAAAAATATCTTTACATTATGCAAACTTATAATTTTGAATTCTATTAGTCCTAATTGATGGGACTTTATTATGAATATGAATTTTTTTTGTGAATTTCATACGAAAATTTGTTTTTAAGGTTGGAATTAACTTAGACCATTTTCAAAATTACTATAAATTACTTAAAGCAATAAATAGTTACAAGTTTTAGTAGAAATGATCATTTTAACATTTATGAATTATTTTTATAAAGGAATACATATTTATTATATAAGGATTTTATCATTATGAGTTTTTAAGATTCCTAAAATGTTCCTGAAAGATTGGAGAGATGTACGGTAGTAAACACATAATATCTTTATGTTTTTCTTCTGTCACTGGTCTAATGGTGGTGCTTAATGAAAGTAATTTAATATTGTCGCATATTCTTGGATTTCCTCTTTTAGGTGAAAGATCCAATACGTAGAATCTAGAATTATCAAAAGAAGTTTGATACAAATCTTATAAGTTTCATTTTCAAGAATCTCATCCATTGAATTTGCAGTTAAGAGACAGATGCGTCCGTGGTACTTTTACTCTTCTTGTTGTTGATTCTTCTAGTGGTCTAGAAATAAAATCCGTTTTACCGAAAATGAAGAAAATTCTACACTTTTCTATCAATTCATAATAATGATCAGTAATTTGCTTTTTTACATTTTTATTTCTACCAACCTAAAATCACGATTATTCTGCAGAAATGAATGACTACATACCAAATTTATTGCTATGGTTTTAATATTTTTTTATGACTGAGCAATTTTGATCTATGTCAATGCTACTTTAGTTACGATTTTCGACTAAGCAAGTATCACTGTAAGCTATTACGTGTTTTTGAGTAGCTATTTCCTCCATATGCATTAAAATGCACGATGCTATTTCCTGTGCCATAGTTTCAACCCATAATAATAATATCTCTTTATTTACAAGGTGTTATATACATGTACAAAATTAAAATTAATATAAATTATGTTTAATTGTTATTAGCACTTTATTTCTTATTATTACTTTTTATACATCTTACATACATCTTGACATTGTCATCATGGAAATTACTTTTTTCTGGTAATCTGCAAGACAGTTCTAGCTCGTTTGGAATATTGCAAATGTAAATCATCTCTTCTTCATTACTACATACTTCGATTTTTCCTTTCAGTGGTCAAATTTTTGGCATGTGTCTTTTAGATGAGTATGGACATTTAAATTAAATTCAGTATTAAATACTTTCCTATCCTATCCACTCTTTAACTGATGTTTATTGATTTTCCTCACATTACATACATAACATAAATGTTATGAATACCTAAATCAGGACTCAAATATTTTCGATTGGCTCTCATGTGCTGGGAACCTTAAATATGTTCTCGTTTATCTTTATTTCATCTTTTTTCGCGATGATCCAGGCATCTTCACAAGACGATCAGTTCCAGGTTTCAACATCGGGAGCCCTACAAAAAGTTTAAATATATCTTAAAAAACTTTCTGCAAACCGACACTTTATATTATTTCCCGACTGAAAATATTTGTAGCTGCATTTTCTCATAGGTCTTTCAAACGTTCTGTGCCCCCTTTGTAGCAAATAGATGTAGATTTTGGATTTCAAAATCTTTTAGTTTCCATGAATGATGAAAACTAGATTTTCTTTCATCACATTCTACGCGATCTAAAATTTTGACTTATACATATATACGTTCATATTTATGGGCATTATAACGCAACTAGCAAATGCCTAATAACTATTTTGTAAAATTTTATTAGATCTTCATTTCAAAAGGCGATGTCGTTGTCCAACAGGAAGCACCATAAAATAAATTGGTGTGTGTCCAATATTTATATTATACGGTAACATTATGTTAATATTCTACAAGCAATATTATGTTAATATTCTAAAATTGAAAATAACTCACGCTTGATAAGCGCCACATATCGCGCATACCTTTAGTTTTTCAAACTTATTATCGAACTCATTTGCATGTTTGCAACGTTGTTAATAACATCGCAAATAATTGAAATATTGATTCTATTTTAAATGGTTAAACCTAAGGCCACATATAACATTTTTCTTACTATATGTAAATGAAACATAGGTGCATAAATTAATGTTGAAAATTAAATTATGAATAAAGAAAACACTTTTACTTTTTTATACCACTTTAAACTTCATTTAGCAGTGACTAGTTTCGATTACACGTCATTATCAAACTAGTCACTGCAAAATAAAGTTTAAAGTGGTAAAAAAAAGTAAAATTGCTTTCTTTATTCTTAATATCGAAATGTACCACCAAATGAATGCCTTTAAAATTCAAGAAAGTTAAATTGTATTTGGAAACATAGTTTTATTTACTAAGCTTAATAACACTTGATATTGAATTAAATGAAATAATTAGTAACCCTTTTTCTTCACTGATTTATTTAAAACGTTAAATGTACATTTCGTCCAGTTGACAATTTTGATATTGAATTAAGAAAAATGTCGTAATTTTATAAAGTAGAAAATCATTAGATTATTAGTTTATTATCAAGATATAAAATTTTAAAATAAGCTGTATTTTGTTAATTTATTGTAATTATAGATTATAATGATTATTTAGCCTTATGTGTATAATTGAGATTGATCTTATAGGAACCTTCTTGTTACTCTTAAATGCCATTTATGAAGTACTCGAAGTGAATTGCACACCTTGTGCAATTATTTATATTTCTGTGAATATTAAAATGATAAATTTATATTGAAATAAGATGATTCCATATTATAATATTAAATGATAAATTTATATTGAAATAAGATGATTCCATTAATATCGAAGTAAAAAATTGATTTTAAAAAAGACCAAATTAGAACCTGTTGACGTAATCAGAACACCAAAATTAATTATTACTTAAAATTTTGGTAACCAGTTGGCCTGTAAGTGATGTCATCTCTCAATTTACTCAACAAAGAGTAAAAATTGTATAATTGATAGCAATCAAACGCGGGCGTTAAATTAAAATAATTGCCTGTTATTTTCGTTCGGTGCACGGAGAAGAAAATATGACGAAGGTAAAATGATACTATAAATCATCCGCATGGTAATTATGTAAACCTGTAAATTACCAAGGTGTAATTTATTCCTGCCCCGCGGTTGTATTACAAACTTTTCTTTTATTGCCTTGTTGTCACAGTTATGTTTTTACAGATTGGCTAATAAACTCATAAAAAAAAAATATGTTTGCTTTAATAAACATTTCCATATCTGATCTTTAAAATGATTCAATCAAATTAATAATGTTTAAATAAAGATTAAAATATAAATAGCTTATATTATTTTATTATATTGCTTAGAAGGTTATTTAATCACTTGGTTTGTTTCACTGTTTTCATCGTATATTATATTACCTAAAATGTAAATTTTAATTTGTTTATAATTTGGATTTTCCCTATTCAATTTTGCAATTTTATTTTTATGGGTATAAATGTGTAGAAATTTAACTATTTCAATTTATTTCTTCATTTGTAAAAAAATAAACGAATTAAATGAAATTGGTTTCTTAAAATAAACGCAAAATTTGAAATGTTAACAACCCTATTGAAATACCATTTGACAGCTGTTAGTTAAGGGTTGGTGAGAAGCGAGCGTTACATTATGTAATCATTTGTTTTAATTTCAAGACAATATTTTAAAAATTAAAAAAATCTGGCGGTCACGCTTTGAAAATTTTATAAAAGAAATTAGTAAATAAATTATCTATTTTATAAATCATTTTTAAATCACAATCGTTTAACGCCGAGAATTAGTTAACACGATTTAATATCGGACAATAAAGTTTATTTCAAATTGGAAATGGACAAGGTCAAGGCTAACAACAAATCAAACGATCCTAATAATTACAAAGTGTTCCTTATAGCAGCGTTACGTAATGTTATGGAGCTTCGTAATTTAAATAGACGATGAGGAGTGTATTTCTATTGTATTCTTTTCTAATAAAAAAAAAACACGTTATTGGTTTGAGTTTTAAGTCATTTCCATTTTTTACTATAATAATCAAAGGCGTTTTTTATAGAAATAAATGATTTTATTCAGTTATGTATTGACCATACTTTTCGATGACCTTTTGCCGTCTTTCGGGTAACATGATTATGATGCCACGCTCAAAGAACTTCTGGCTTTTCTCAGCAAAAAAAATTAAGCAAGTGCTACTTGACACAATTATCTGAATTGAATTGTTTAGCATTCAAAGAGTTTTGCAAAGATCGAATAGTAGTTTGGTGTGTATAGTGGATGATCCATCAAATCCCATCCAAGCTCCAGCAACTTCTGGCAGGTAACTAAACTTGTGTGTGGTCTTGCATTGTCATGTTGAAACACAACACCCTTACGATTTGCTAATTATGGTCGTTTTTCATTGATGGTTTCATCAAATTGGCAATAGTACACAGCCATATTGATGGTTTGGTTCTATGGTGGCAGCTCAAAATACACCAAATTGAGAGCATAACCTTCTTTTGATGGATATTTCCTTTCGAAGTGGTTACAGCATCGTTTTGTTGTAAACTATCAATTTCTCACCACCAGTGACAATACGTTTGAGAAATGGATCATTTTCATTGCTTTCAATTTACTTTCATTGAGTTCATGTGGAATCCAAATATTGAGTTTATTACCAAATCTCAGCTTGTGCAAATGTCTTTCACGGTCGTTTGAGAAATCTTTAATATTTTTGCAACCTCTCGAGACATGTAACGGCGGTTTGATTCGATTCATCGTCTTCGACTTCAAACAGCCTTCCCGAACCTGGCGTATATTTGATATCGAAATTACCGCAACGGAATGTGGCAAACCAATTCTGGCACTTGCGTTCTGTTAACCAATCTTTATTATACACAGCACTTAACATTTTATTGGCTTGCGTTGTGTTTAGAGTAGAACATAAATTATTGTTGATAAATTTGCTGAACTAGTTAATAATTTTGACTATGGTTCTGATGGCATAACGTATTTTTTTCAAAAAATGTAGTTATTCAGTAGCCAAACATACTATTCAAAAACTTTTAGAAAATTTTCTGCCTTATCTCGACTTGGAAGTTAAATTAAGGCTATTTTCAAATATGAGGGTAAATAAATAATATAAAATTTGTAATGGAGTAGTCCTGTAATTAACTATTTCTAAATTATGAGATTCCCTGGAAACTTGAAACCTATTTTTGCTACAAAGAACGCTACTATGGAAAAACAAACAAATATTTTTTAAAACTTTTTAATTGATTCTTTAGTGAAGGATGGTTTTAGGACATAAATCCTTTTTAAATAAACTTCACTATCTTTGGCTTGGGTTATCGTTATAGTTCAACATCAGTTTGTTGGATCGGGCGCAATATGTTAATATCAAAAATTATTTTTTTAAAGGAAATTAGAGCAAAATCTGGGTTATCACAAGGATAAAATTGCTGCCGTAAACTTTTTCTTATTTTGTCAACGATTTCATTAATGTAATTAAATACTATGAAGCCTTATCATCTGCACATAAGCATAGCATATCTAAAGTAATGAAAACTTCAACAGATATTTCGAAATTTCAATTGAGCAGCGGTTATGTTGCACGATTAATCGATTATCTTTAAACATTTATTATGCTGACATAAACAGCTAAAAAGTCTCCCCTAAAGAAGGGACAAAAAGTATATAAAAATATATTAAAGAATCCGGATGCCCAAGAGGATATTTCCTCCCTCGGCATCATGAACTAAATCAAGGGTTAGAGTGAAAGATCATCGCAGCTGCATGAACTCCGCCCAGCTTTATCCATCCAACATTTTTGTATGTTTTCTATAATATTTGTGTATATTCATATGTATTATTTTAGAATGGAAGCTGAAGACTAACAAACATAAACATAAACATTAGATGCTAACGAATTACTTTTAGCAATAGACGAGGAATTTTAGGTAATTGCTTTAATTAATAAATCTTCCAAATTATGTTTACAAGCCAAGGACTAGGATGTACTCGTTAGTAAATTTACGTTCCAAACTCATATAAAGATTATGTGCTCTAAGGTTATTCAAGCTCTAGATTTTGTGCAAAGGTTTTCCACAGACCTTAACCCTGATCTACGCAAACTTTTATATTCTACATTGATTATGCCAATGAGACCACTTATGAAAAATACCTCTATGGTATTAGCACCCAATAACTTTAATTTGTTTCTAGTAGTTAAAAAAATACAAATTAGAGTTTTAAAGTCTTAATTTTATCGTTCTAATGTTAACTATGATATAAAAAGATACCTGCTCAACATTTACTTACATTACAAGCATGATTCTTATTTTTAAAACTTAAATATTGGCTTAACTATTCAAATTTTATTTTAAGTAAGCTAAATTTCAATTTACAATACACAGCATATGTAGATTTAAATGCCCTAAAATATTTTAGAAATCTCTTTTCCGAAACTTTCTTCTGTTTGACCTATTTCCGAAATCGGTATGTTTTTCAATAATGAAGTTCTAAGTATAAAACCGTTGGCATATTTTGATAAGTAATGAAACTAATTTTTTCTAATCTTGGAACAAAATTTAAGAGTATAAATACAATATCTTATTATCGTTACATTAGGAAAGTATAAGCCGATATTAAGTATAATATTTCCTTTTTTTTTTGGAATCACTTTAATGATTTTAGGAAAAATAATAACTATCATAAACATTCATTTCTTAATAATTACGTAGCTATTTCTTGAATAATTTTCTCACTCATATGAAGATTTATGAAGACATAATTTTTTCTACTGAAATCAATGATAAATCATAGTGTTAATTAATTGTTTACTTATTCATTCTGTTGCGATTAATTTGGAAGTGTTCTGAATTGTTTTCTGATTTTTACCGTTTATACATCTGGCACGCGAATTGATCCACCTAATGTAATATTCTACAACTATCGTAATAAATAAATAATAGTTATTTTTGAGAAGCTTACAAAACTAAAATCTAAAAGATATAACTATGGTGAATGGTATTCGACTTATTTTTCTAAAAAATGTGTTTATAACAGCAAAGACGAACAGTGATTGCTAACCTCCTTTACTGAACTCTTCCCTGGTTGCTTCTCAACTTATTTTTGCTAATAAAAACTCTATTATGCATGAGCAGCATATTTTTATCAGAGAAAATCAACAATTACTAATTTTCCTACTTTTTAAATCTTTGTAATTAATGCTTTAGAAAATAATGGTCAAGTTCACATAATCTTTTCTGACTTCCCTAAGGCATTCGGTGTTAACGACCTCACTCTTCTACATAAACTATACTGTTTTGCTCTTGCGGCATTGATAATTTGGTGGTTTGAAAAGTTTTTGTTGAATGGGACGCAATAATAATAATCAAGAATTGTCTTTCAAAAATAATCTGGTATACCACAAGGATTACATCGTGTATTATTATTTTTATCATCGATTTGGTTAATGAAATAAAATATTCTGAAGAGGTATATTTACAGACGAGCATAAAATATCTAAAATGGTTAAAAGTTCAAAAGATATTAATTGTGCTCACAGTAATAGTGCACGTCAAACTGATTATCTTTAAACATCAGTAGATGTTGCCGACAGACTTGTTTGTTAATAAGTCTTTCCCAAATTGGGTTTCATAGACCAAGAACTTAGGTCAACTCGGTAGTAAATTTACCTTTAAAACCGATATAAAAATTATTTGTTCAAGGCTGTTAGAGATCTAGGTTTTCTGGAATAGTTTTCAGTAAATTTTAGGTCTGATATATTCTTCTATATTCTCTGAAGATATTTAGTTAATATCACAACGATAATTCATAAGAACTTAATTTGTATTTTATCAACTTCTAGTTATAAACTACTGTTATATGATGCCTGTACCATAGATTATATTTAATGACAGGTTTCCCAAATCCTTGGCTTTTGCAAATAATAAAGATCGTTTTCATATCAAAGAGACTGATAATTAATGAAACAAAAAATATTAAAGACTTTCCTGTAGAAGAAGATTCCATGAAATGCTAGACATTTTGAGTGAAACGCTTAAATGCTTCAAAGGAGGGGAATTTTCAAAGGTTAAATTCTTGACTATAGGAGGTTAGTAATTTGTCCCATCTCATACACACTTTTACGCATATCTCTATCTATATCTATCTATATGTTTTTATTTTATTTAAACACAGGAAAATTATTCAGCTAAATAATACAGTAAGCAAAAAATTCTAAAGAAGATAATGACATCATCGTTTCACCAAAATCATTCTGGGTAAGCAATCCCGGTCCATAATCAATAGTAAATTATGTTCTTTATTTTTTCAACACATATAGTTTTTAGAACTACACCAACCATTTGGCCCAAGGTTTTTTTTGCTTTGTCAGTTAATCTACTTTTTCTTAAATCACCAGAGGTTGCCACACGACTAACTTTAGTATAGTTGCAAAGTTAAGCATGATTTATTGGGTAGGTGTCTGGTACCCTTTGCCATTGATATGTAATTATTGCTTGAATCATTTGATGTTATACTTTAATGTTGCAAGTAATTTTACCTTAACCAATTTAATATAACTGCAAAGTAAAATGAGTGGTTAGTACCCATTGGTATGCTTAGAGTAAATCTTTCGTTGCAATCCTTTGATCATTTACCAAAATATAAACACTTACATTTTCTGTTACCTTAGTTGAATTTGTATGTGTTCTTGAGTTATGTGAAGATTATATTAATAATAAAAACGCGGATAAATTCCTTTCTTCACTGTTTTTATTTAAGCACTAGATAAACATTTGGGACACTATGTGTCCATTATCAATAGTTCTTTATCTAGTGCTTAAATAGAAACAGTGAAGAAAGGAATTTAACCGCGTTTTTATTACCTTAATTGAATACCTGCCTAGAAAATCTGCTAAGATAACGTCTGTAACTATATCCGACTTCATAATTTACCATTACGTAATAAATAATTCAATCATATGAAGATTTGTCTAGATGTAAAAAGAGTAGCTTGATGCTTTGCAACATCAGATCTATATTAATCAATAATGGTAGTCTCAATAACTTTCACGTTTAATATTTCTACTGTATACCTTGCATACCTTTTTTCCGTTGACTGCAAGGTTATCTGCCACCATTTATGGTTGGTTAATTAATTTAATTAAGGAGCTATTCTCATAATAATTTTTGAAAATGTTTATCTGTAATAGCAGTGTCATTCTGCTGAAATTAATTGAACACCTAAACATTTTAATGTCACCTTTTATCGTCTTAGGTTTATTTATTTAGTTTATTTCAAAATATGTAATTTATTTAATAAAAGCGCAAATACTTGGAAATGTATTAAAACCCAAAATTAATTTAACATTTAGTAAGCAATGGCCATATGAAATAAAATAATTTAAAAATATTGTGAAGAATAAAAGCATGAATAAAATTGGAAGCTGAGGTACTAATAATTGATGCCTCCTTTGGACGCGAAGATATCTTTTAAGATATCTTATACCATAGAAAGCAGTGTTGGTTTAGTAGAAGTAGAAAAATGTAATGAGATATTGGTTCATCTCATAAGACCGAATAATTGATTTTCGGTATTGAGAGATTAATGGGAGAAACATAATTTTTAGCGGAACTGCTCCGAAAATATTTCTCAGAGTCTAAAGAAAATGATAAGGCAGATAAGAGCAAGAAGAAATAAACATCGAATACAAATAATTAAATAACCGAAGTTCTCAAATCTTATATTAGAAACGTTCCGATAGTCTGAAGAGAAACAAGTATGGTTTGGCATTTAATTTTTAAAAAGTTCTGAAGAATTTTACAATTGATTACAAATATTAAAGTGGAGAAGAGAGCTGAGAAACACTTGGTGGTGAAAATATTAGTTGTGACTAATGCATTCAAAACAATTACTTTAGACGATATAAGATCTAAAGATAATGGGATGGAAGAGGTGGCTATAAAGGAACAAAGAGAGCAAGAAATTATATAAAGATCGGCCTATACTGTGGCCAATAGTTAATAGAGAAGTTCTAAAATATTATTCAAATCGCATATACGATGGACAGTGATAAGATTTGAAAAATAGCTTAGTGGTTGCTTCTTATTTAAAGAAAGCCTTGAAATGAAATCCCAGAAAAAATGGCAAGTACCTGCAGAACGATACCTTCACGATCACGTAATTCACGTATTCACCCGATTTAGCACCTTGCGACTTCTTTTTGTTCACAAAGTGCAAAATGCTACTTCGGGGACGCCATTTTGGGGACGTTGAGAACATTAAAAAGGAGACGACGAGGCTACTGAAGGGCCTGACTGAAGATCAACTGAAAACGAGTTTTCAGCAGTGGAAACATCGTTGGAGCAGGTGCATTGCATTAAGGGGGGAGTGTTTTGAAGGGGACATTGTACTATTACAAAATTAATTGTAAAATAAAACGTTTATAAAAAGATTCCGCGAACTTTTTAGACACACCTCCATATATGAATATAAGCTTTCAAACATATTTTATGACATGTGCAAAATAGTGGCTAAGTTATGAATAAAGAATTTGAAATTGAATATTCACTTTAAAAAGATCCTGTAGATTACAAGAGCAGTTCTAAAATAATTTCGTGGAAAAATAAGGGATAACATGCTTTTTATAGATTTTTTTATTGTTTGTTATTCGATTTTAGATTCCCGCAATTAGAAAAGATTTTGAGTTTATATTTACTTTTTAGACACACCTCGTATAGACTTACGTCTAAAATATTACACAAAAGGTACAAAGTGAACATTTGCTTATCCGCATATAGCAAAGGCGTAGCACCTGCCCTCGGAAGACAATAAAGACTCTAGACTAAAATTTGATAAAAACGCGGCTGAAATTTAGAATGATATTCAAACGGGAAGCAAGATTCGCATACATAATCTAAAAAGAAAATAGTAATTGATACAAGTAGATAATTGCTTTCTAATCATGCAAAATTTTTAGAAATAATAGAGTTCAAAGTTCTTGGATGATTTTTGGAAAGTTGCTTTTTTCTAAAGGTTGAAGTTTTAATCTCTTTAAGAGAGAGATTTCATTAATTGCGGCTTTAAAACGAAGACCAAATGTGAGAATATTATTGTCTCTTTCTTTAAAAATTATTTACTTTATTTGAATGAAATGTTTATACTAATGCAACGTAAATCACAAGAATGCAATAATCAAATTAGTATACAACAAGAAAGCCAACGCAGCAACATAAAGAGCTAGAGAACGTCTTTAATCATGACCTATCACTAAATTACATACCGATGGAAAAAATCATTTGTAAGATAAAAGCATCAATCAAAATCTGACCTAGCGAAATTTAATGAAAAGCATTAAAGAATTTAAAAGTCTTCATTGTTTTATCTAATGATGGAGGTAACGCATATGTTATTAATAAAAAATATATAATTACGACGAAAATACAGAACACTCTGTAAATATAATGGACACATTTTTTTCATTATCGCCAACTTTTACATGAAACACTTTGAAACGAAAGTACAGCAGATCTATATGTTTAAACCGAAATTGTGAAAATATGTAGAAGACATATTTAACATATGGCGAAATTCCTATGTCATCTAAAGAACATCGACCCAAGAGTTGAGTTTACTATGAAAATGGTAGTTGAAGGTAAACTATCCTTCTTGGATATCTCATTAATAAAATGACCAGACAGGAATCTCACACAAATCATTACTTAATGCTTAAGTACACCACCGCAAAATATACTAAGTGGCCGAAATCAGTCAAATAGATGAAAAAACAAGAAACACAGGAATTTGACATACTTAAGAAAGCCCACGTTCAAAACAATTGAACCAGTTGTAATTGCTAAGATCAACAAAGAAGTCACGCTAATCCAATCTTCTTGAAGAAAAACTTATAGCCATCATTATCTTGCTACAGATCAAAGGAACTACGGAAAGAATCGAACATCTTGAATTAAAAGGTGCGACATTTTACGACAGTCAAAGGGCCGCATAACCATTATACTATCTAACACAAGAAATTTTAGTGTAGTTGAACATTAGTAGAGATCGCTAGATTGGTATGGGTGAACCTTACATATAGCCCGCTTGATGCTTATAAGTTTTTTCTTAGAAAAAGTATGATTGGTAGAAATTTCTGTAGAGGAAATGCAGATAATATTATAATTGGCGCAGCCAACTATGGTATTCTTTATTTACCGTAAATAATAATATATTGCTCGGATCTCACCATTCATGCTTCCGTAAGCAGAAACTCTATTTACCAGGGCCCCTATACCTTCACTCCACACTACTCCATCTTGAAATGGAATAGAAGATAAGTCAGATAATGAATGGGTATAATAAAATAAGAAACGCCTTTTTTAGCGAGTTTGGCAGAAAATTAAGATCAAGATTGCATATTCTTCAGCTATGTTCAGCAGTTCTTGTCATTATTAACTTTTATATATAATAAAGAATATTTTCGATTTTCTCACTTATAATAAACACTTTTATTGTCAAAAATTCAATATATTTTATTAATAATTCAACAGTTGATTATTAGTCTGAAAAATATAGCCCTATGTCAATGCTAAGATAAATGTCTAAAATTCGTGATGAAAGAAAATAGGTTATAAGCTAAAACATTAGAAATTTCTGTTCGGAATCATGTTATCAAGGTTCTAAAAGTGACCCCCAATTAAATCAATATACTCAAAAGAGTATAAAGCATTAGATTCTAAGATTGTTTCAAATGTGGATTGTTTTAGTGGATGCAGAATTTAAGAACTGCTAAACCTGATGATTAGATATATTAGTTATAGTAGTAAATATTATGGAGATTAACAAATAATTATAGAAGATAAATATTTCTCAGCATTGTATTGTCTTGAATGAAGGTTTTTTCTAACATATAAATAACGTTGTACAATTTAGCTCGTCGAAAATTACGTTTGAAAAAACTCTTAATAAAACAGAAGATTTTGTAAGCCTAAGAGGATTACAAAACAGGGAATGGAATTCGAACAGTTACAGCTCTAAAAATGCAAGTACAAATATTACGAGATTGAGGAAGTGCGTTGGTTGCCAGAAGAATATATTGTTGACAGCGTGGAAGTAATATTCTAATATTCTTACAATTTTATTTTTGTAAAAATATTAGCGAGTTTTGCAGGAGAAAATTATTGCATCAACTTTTAGTTAATTTCATTATAATAAATACCAGTATTTTTTTGTGAAATCTGCTAATTCATTTAAAGCATGTCTAACACTGACTGCACGAAAATATGAAAGAAAATTAGATAATTATAACATTTATATTGAAAAGAATAAAATAAGTAATTTCTTACGTCAAATTATATCAGTGTTTACTATTAGTATAGATTTACCATTACAACTATCTAATTATCAATATTATAACATGGCGAATAGTAAACTCTTTCTAACAACTTGTAATGTTCAAGTTGAATGGTTACCCCACATAATTAATTTGAGCAGACATCGGAAACGCAGCATTTCTTTTATTAACTTTGAAAAAAAAAATTCAACACAGTGCCGAGTGTCTCTTCGGCTTTGGCTAATTTAAGAAGGAAATTCCCTCACCAACGACACCGACCTCTTCTTATTGACGTGTTTAAAAATAGGAAGAGGACGCTGATGTCTCGTGGCTCAGTCGTCCGTTGTGCGTGAAACACGTGGCTAATACTCGCGCAGTGCAATTTTATCCGAAGAAGACGATGGAAGACGACTTCAAAACTGTTAACTTTCTAACACCCGAGTTGCCGAAAAAGAAACGCACACAGTCTGGCCTTCCCTATGTAAGTTACGCATCAACTAGTATTTTTAATGTTATTCCGAACCAAAAATACTTCCGCCAGAGTTATTTTTAGCCAGTATATACGCAGAAATAGTTAAGAAAAAATAAACATCGTTTATATCTCTACTATTAGTATCTTAGTTTTTGCAAACATAAAAATTATAATAATTAAAATAAATCAGAAAATTACAAATCAACAATTCATTGGGAAAGCTAGCTTGTTAAGTTTTATTTTGTACGTTATCACCTTCAAAATGCTGCAGAACGTAATTCAGATGATAAACTAAAACGTTTCATTATAACGATAATTGTGATCGTAAATATATGGTAATTTATTTAAAAAAAATTAAAACAACTACTTAAAAAATATATTACAAAAATACGACTTAACTTTTGAAGTTTGAAACTTTTTAATATTTGATTTATATAATTATACGGTCCAATTTTTATTTTAATCACTTAATATTATGCAGCGTTAATTAATTTTTATCTAAATCAATTATTGTATTAAGTTCGATGTACCGTTTATCAGAAGTGGAAGAACATAAGAAGTGAACTTTAGCCTTTTCACGTGCTGAAATTTCTGTCGAGTTAAAATTATATATTTGATTATATTTTGTACGCACAATATTAATGTATAATATTTAATTTCGTGCAATTTATTTATTTGAGGAAGAGAACAACATCCTTATTTGGATGAACAAACATACATTTAGAAAAAATACATTTTAATTTAAAATAAGGGTTAGTCCGTCCGTTTGGGCTATCGACCTTCGGTCTTTCTGTCCTATTTATTTGATTGATCAACAAGAAGCTGTTTTTTTTTTGGTTTTTTGAGTTACTTTATTATAAGTTTGATATTTAGTTTAATAAATGTTTCCAACAATGAGCACATCGTGTTTGAAATGTACATTTGGCTTTTAAAGATATATAGATACAGTGAAGAAGAGATATCTAACTTAATTATAATAATGAGAACTTGATTTAAATTCCACTCACAAACTCATACTCAAAGAAAATAATTTTCTATTGTGTTTACATAATGTGCTCCATTGCAAATCAGGCTAACGTAATTGAACAATAATTATTTGAAGCAGCTCTGTGAAGTCAGTTTTAGGATTTCGAATTTCTTCGATAGACGTTGCACGTTATATTAATTACTGTGCAATTATTTTTAATTTGCAAAGAAAGTAAAGCACAAAAATTTAATATAATTACGTATTTAAGTAATGGTTGCCATAGTTTATGCAAGAGAAAATTTACATCTTAAAGTATGATCGTAAGTGCTTTATATTTTAAAATTAATTTTAGCAAATGAAAACTATTAATTTAAAAATTGACCAAGAGAACGCAAAACTAGTAAATTAATTGGATAAGTTACGTGAAGATAAACGTGATTATAAAATAAAGCACTAAACACCTTTCTTCACATCGATAATGGTCACTTTGGCTCCGAAATATATATTTGGCATTTCTAATAAACTGTGTGAAGGTTTTTAGTGCTTTATTTAATAACGTAAAGTTGAGTTTTTATTTATTGACTTAGAAAAAATTATATGCATTATCTAAAATATTTTGTATGTTAAAAATTGTTATTCATCCATAATTAGAATATAGTAAACAAATATAATCAAAAAATCTGTAATAAATAATTGACAAATTAGTAAATATTTACAAAGAAATATAAATAATATAAAGGTGGGAGAGATATAAGAAGATATAAATCAAATACGAAAAATTTCGAGGAAATACCAATTAATGTTATTTTGTCTTCATTTCCTTTATTTTCTTTTGTAATACAGTAGAAGTAATAAAAGTATTTAAAAATCCAAACATTCTAAGAATACAATATTATTTAGTCTATGTGCTAGAAAAAAGAACTGTAATAATGATTGATATGTTTGTTTAAATTCAAAAAATAGAGCATTACCATTATAATTTCTACTTAAGTTTTGCAGGTATTTTGACTAGAAGTGTAAATGCTCTTATCGTTTATTGTGTAGCTATACAAATATTTTTGCCAATAATTTTGGGCAAACGATTAACTTGATATTTAAAAAAAAATCATAAGATCTGAATTTGGTTTTAATTTTTGATTTAAAAAATAAAAAAACAAAACATTAAAAATTGAATATTTCTACAATTCTTAGCATATGTTTACTCTAATGAATAGAGGAGTGTTGACAAACAGCTGCGAAGAAAACTATACTCATCTCAAAAGTTTTACTTTTGCAAAAATCTTACATTACAATTTATTTTCATTTTAACTTGAAAATTTTTATTGTTTTATTTCCGCGTCGTTTCTTCAAAAGAAGGTTATAGGTTTTAAAGTAGGTAAACAACGCCTTGACACTCTAATTGCAATTTTTCATTAACTTTGTTCTAGTTTTAATGTTTATATTTCTTAATAATAATAACTGCAAAATTATCTTTGGACAATAAAGTTAAAAATTAACTATAAGCAGGGTCCAGTATAAAAGTAATGTGCAATTTCTGGAACAATATTTGTATTCATTTATTCAGTATAGGAGATGCATTTATTCATTTATCTTTGTCCTTCTATCTTAAATAATACACATAAAAATAAATTATTTAAAAAGCATACATAAAATTTTGTCCGACAAAAGTAAACCATGATGTTAAGGAGGCAAGGGTCCTCCTCGACACCTGGAATCTTTGATTTATATTTAGTTTTTAATTCTTTCATCAACTTTTAGAGAGAGAATATTTTGGCTGTTAATGTCAGCATGACAGATATAAATATTAATTGTACAAACTCAAAATGAACGATCGAACGTCAAAAACGATAATAGCATCGTTTTAATGCGAGATTCTTTGGAATAGGCGGATGATTTTGTGTGATACCTGTTGCTCAGCCTTTCAGATTCTCGGTCGTAATCAAACATCAAGCATTCGTTTCCTGGTACGAAATAATCAATAGATTTTAACGTAAGCACTGTAAAATTCATTTGGATGTCACATTCTTCTTCTTTTCTTAATTACACCATGTAGTCTAATAATTTCACTTTGATTTGTAAACTATTTGTAGGTTAAGTGGAAGAGCATTAGTAGTTATTTACTAACTACCTAAACCTACCCTGTTTCATCTGTATACTGTATCTATATATTGCTATTTGGAATAAAAATAATTTATTATTATTACGATATTATTAAGAAAGTCCTGCTCATTTTGAATCACATCCAACAATTTTTGACAGCGCGAAACTTGAAGTTCTTTTTTGGTCTTCCGTCGACACTTTCGGCACAAACTTTACCATAACTGTAAATGTCGACTTGTCTAGAATGCAGAGATTTGCTGAACTTTGCGCACACGATTTACGTTTTCGTCGTTTTGATTGCTGTGCGTCAAGATCGGGGTTATTCGGCGATCTTTTCCTGAGCTTCCTGAACGCCTTGTGCCATCTCCTTGGCTATGACCTTGAAATGTAATTATACTTGAAGGCCCTTTGAAGCATCTGAAATGTTTCGAATTGCATTATTTTCCAGCTACAAACAAAATTTGATTACATATCGCTTCTTTGTCTTTGTAACACGGCGCACAAAATCAAAAAACACACTTTACAGGGAGACTGTTCGGAATAAACTGGCGTTCGGCTGCATTGATATACTCTACTCTTCACTATATTTCCCCGCTGCGATGGATAATCGCGTCACAATAAAATCATGCGTTTTACTTTCATAATAGACCCTGTATATCAATATCATTCTTTTAAAAGTAATATAATATTATAAGCTTTCATACATATTTTATCACATGTACATTCACAAAATAGTGGTTAAGTTATGAATAAAGAATTTGCATTTGAATATTCACTTTAAAAATATCCTGTAGGTTACAAGAGCAGTTCTAAAATAATTTCAAGGAATAATTAGTGATAAAATGCCTTTGTAAATTTTTCTATTGTTTGTTATTCAATTTTAGATTGCCGTAATTAGATTAAATTTTGAGTTTATATTCGATAAACGCACAAGGTTAAAAATTTAGAATTTGAGGAAATCTTGGAAAATAAGGGAATGTACCATAAAAACATTTGATTATTTTAAATTGTATATATTGATAAAAAAAAACTTCTTTTAAAAACTTACTTCCAAATCACACAAATTAAAAGGTCTAGAGATTTTTATAAAAATTGTAATTTAATTTAAAAAAGGAGTGTTGTATAATAACAAATATGGTTTTAGTAGAAAAAATTACTCCAAATTAACATTTTAATTTTTAAAAGCGAATCAAATTCTAAATATTAAAACATATATTTAGACAAATCTTTCTTTACAAAATCGTGTGTAGAAATATTTTTTGCAAATAGAACACATTTTTACATCACACTCGATATTAAAACGTAAATGAGAAGATTTATTAAGAAATTGTCATAAAGGTGCCATCTAGTGTCTAAGCTTTGCACTAGAACTCTTTTGAATGGATAACCACCGACAAATCAAGGGAACTGTCAACTGCGACAATTTACAGTTTCCTTGATTTGTCGGTGGTTATCCTTTTAAACAGGTTCCTAGTACAAAGCTTAGACACTAGATGGCACCTTTATGATAATATCTTGATTAGCGGTTTATCCCGAGAGTTAAATACTCCAGTTTTACTTTGGAGCTGCGCTATGTTTATGAGATCCAAAATAGTTCGAAACCGGTCCATGGCTTTAGTTGACAGGTAATAATAATAAATAAGAACATTTATTGTTAAATTAATTGTAAATACGCAGTGTTATCTATAAATATAAAAATGAACAATAAATTCACCAATGTTTGTTTGAATGGTGAATCTGGTTAATTTATTAATAGAACTTCTGCGGAGTAGAATGTTTTATGGAACGATTAAATATTATTTTCCGTAAAACGATTGCAGTGATGTTTTGACGGCAACGTGTGTATCGATATTTTAAGCCATTACTCACTCTTCGCTCTGTAGTAAATTTATTTCTAGCACAGTTCAACAGATGGAACTGTAATGTTTCTCGTGTATTCGTATTAGACCAATATCATTGAAATAAGTCTAGTATAAGAAAGTAGGAATAAATAGTTTTTAAATCTTCTCGGCCTTCACTTTCAATTGTTCAAAATAAAGAAAACTTATAACTTTTCTATTCCACTTTTTATTACACTTTTCGTGGTATAAAAAAAGTTATGTTTTCTTTATTTTTAAAAAAGGAAAAAATTGCTGCAAAACAAAAGATAAAAAGATACTAAATTGATTTAATAGTGAAATCAAAAACTCAGATAAAGAATGATTGCGGTAGATTTTTCATATAAAATTAATACAGATCTTGATCTATGCTAACGTTATTTAACAATTGTCAAAACAAAATAGGTTTCTTACTAATAACACAAGTTATTTTTACCCTCTTGTAAGTTATATATCTAGGATTAGAAAATATATTTACCCTTGAACGCACTTCTAACTTTCTTATATTGGCCATATGGACTTATCCGAGATCAAAAAGAAAACTTTTCTTATACAATTTTTCATTAATTGCCTATTATTACTATTCAGTAATCTAAATATAGTCACAAGTGAAAAATATAGTAGTTTACAAGTGTTTTTAGCCAGTTAACTGTGTCGCTCCGTTTTGAAAGTGCGAATTTTTGTGTGTCACGAAAATTGATCGATGACAAGTAAACTCGTCAAACTTAGTTAACTGGTCAATTGACTATAAACAAGATGAATCCCGTAGTATATAAAATTTTACTCTTGCCTTGACATCAATAAAGTGCAGATTATTAAAAAATTCTTAGAATTATGCAATTGTGTTTAGATAAGGAGAAACATTTATTCGTTTGCTTTTTCTCATGTACATCTCTACTTGATTTTTACGAATATTCTAAGATTAGATTTTTGGTCTTAAACATTACAGATGAATAAATAATTAACTTGTACTATCAAATAAAACGCAATATCTGTATATTTTATTACACAATTAACTCATTTTAACACTAACAAACAAAGTTAAGTTCTTTATATAAACGTCTTCAAGATTCAAGAATTAGGAACAGAAAACTTCAAATATTTACTTACATGACGAGCAAATCAGCAAACAGGAAGAGCCTCCGTAACACAACTCAATTATCTAATCAACGTAACAGCGTACATAAATTAACGACTTGTGCTGGTAGTATTAAATTAAGTGTCCATTTATTTATAACCGTTTACAGTTGTTATTATAGGTGTGAACGTAAAGCCTCAAAACGAGTTGAAAGCATTCTTCGAATTGCATATTATGTGGTCATTGCCATCACGAGACGAGAAAAAAAAGGAACGTCCATCAACTGTGGCTAATTATACCTACAATAATGCACGTTCAGAATTTCTCCTGGCAACATCTGCATTTAGCGCAGACATTGCGAAACACGTTTTGTTTTTTTTTTATTTCCTCCTCACCTTTGATCAGGACTTAAATGTCGATGTTGTTTTTTAACACCAAACAGCAGTTGTGATTTCAATGAATATTGTTTTTGTGTTTTTAATATGCAACGAGTATTTAAAGTTATATTAGAGGCATAAATTAAAATAACAATATATTATTTAGTAAATGTATTTTTTTAAATTTTACTCCTTTCGTGAAATTAAAATTACCCAGTGTAATAGTTGCTAAATTAAATAACAAAAACTTTTATAAGATATGTGACAATATTTACGTGACTTGACGTTTTACGAATAAAATAGCTATTATTAGTATATTTTAATTTTTATACGTAATATGTTTTCTATAAAATGTTATATATATTTTATTAATTTCTAAGGTTGTTAGGATTATTTTTTTATATATTTTACTAACCTTATGAAAAATTCTACAATAATTAATTACTAAACGACAATATCTTTCTAAAAGGTCGAATTATTGCTTAAACAGATTTAAGCTAATATTACAAACATCTTATCTATACAAAGATATGCAACCGAATATACACCTTAATTTAAATATACGTAGCTAATATTATATGAAACGTGTTTATTATTATTACTTGAATCACTTTCACACTTATCTTTGGTAAAACTTTATGAAATGATAAGTAAACGTCAAATTATCACTTGTTTCACTGGTTATATATGTTTTCTCGCTTAGTTTCTCTCTAGGTAATGCTATGGAACGCGAAAATCTGAGAAAATACAATAAGTGAGTGACGTGGGGTTCCTTTAAAGTAACAAGCTCATTTACACACACCCAAATACACAAATCACACGGCAGAAGGGCCAGGTGGTCGATATCCAAACACTACTACTACTATTATCATATAATAAGTGAAACAAACCAATTATTACCTAGTATTTTTTATTATCACCTAGTTCCTAGTAAAGTAATAAATACTTTTTCAAATTTGTCTTAGTTTTTAAGCTAGGAGAAACTGCTGGACAATTAGTTGATAAACATTCAATTTGTTAAAAATTCGAATTACAATTGAATTTTATGTATAAAAGAACAAAATAGTTACTAAACTTCGGGTTGATGTTTGATGTTAATGTGAAGTGTTTTATATTATGATGAAATTAATCAATTCACTTACTTCACTCGTTAATTTAATTAACACGATATATATTTTGAGTACTATGTATTCATTAACAATAGCTTGTAAACTAATACGCAAATAAAATACGAATGCAAAAGGTATTTCACAACAACCACAATTTTATTACAAGATAAAAAATAACTGTTTTACGTTTTTATAAGAAGCAAAGTAGTTGATCGAATTTAAAAAAGCACAATTTAATTATTATGAATAAGTTTATTTTTAAGAAAAAATAGTGTACTTATCAACACAAGTCTGCATTTTTAATAATTTAAGGGTGTATTTTCAGTTCCTTTTGGATGTACTTGTTTTACTCCTGTTTTCTTAAAAGCTATTCCACCTATTAGTTACTACTAAAACTCTAAATGCGATTATAAATAGAAATCCAAAAATGGTGTATATTTGGTTGCCGATCTCATATAAAATTATAATACTGGCAAGATGACTTTATGATTTTAACTGTTTTAGTAGAACATTTGGCGAAGAAAAACACTTGTTATGTTCCATATTACTACTTTTTTTAATTTCTCAGTAAACCCATCTCATTCGGGTTAAATGACAGAATTTGTATACTGTAGTTTTGATGCCCGGTTGTTGTGGTATACTACTTTATCGTAGAAAACTTAGTTTCTTCATGTGGTTTTTGTAATGCTCATGTACGACTCTGTTTATGTACTCTATTGTGTCCGATACAAAGCAATCCAATGTTACGTTGTCCAATCTTTTAGTAAGTTCCATATGGATCACTTCAAGGTGTTCTCCTAGGTGAAATCGTCTTTAGTACCATTTTATGTTTTCCAATTCTAACCAATCACTGATCTTTTAGCTTCAGTTGATTTATTGTTACATTTAATCTTCATGAACTTAGGTGTTAGGCAGAACCTCAGACACTCATTATTGAAAAATAAATGGTTTGAACATATCTCCATTTTAAGTTTAGTTTTACGATATAAAGTAGCTAATTTCACATCACTTGTGCTTTTAATATAGTTGATACTTATTGAAATACCTGCTATCATCAAGAGGATAACTCAACAAGTATCAAATATATATTGAATTCGTTAACAATTTACTTGTACTTTAGGGTCACATATCAACCTTCTAGATGTATTTATTTGACTCGTGCTTCCTTAAAAACAATACTATATATTAATTACTACTAAAACTACCAATTGATACTGCAGTTCCACAAGGAAGTATTTTGGGACCTCTGCTTTTTGTATTGTACGTGAATGATATCGGTAAATGTCTACAACATTGCAAATATCATCTGTTTGCGGACGATACGATTATATACATGACATCGAATAATATACAGGAAAACACTAATGCAATTAATTCAGACCTTAACAATATAAAAAACTGGTTAGAAGGTAATACACTAAAAATAAATACAAATAAAACGAAGGCTATATTAATTACTAATAAGAAAATATCTAATATAAAAGATTTTGCCATTAAATTCAATAGTACAACAATAGATTATGTAAATTCTATAAAATACTTGGGAGTAATTGTAGATAATAAACTAACATTTTCTGAACATATAGATTACACATGCAAGAAAATAGCAAAAAAATTAGGCGTATTAAAACGATGCAGTTATTATACATCGCAGCATACAAAGCAAACAATATATAACACCATAATATTACCACATTTCCATTTCTCGGGAACAATTCTATACTTAGCAAACAACAGTAATTTAAAAAGATTACAAGTTTTGCAGAACTCAGGGATGCGGACAATATTAAAATGTGATAAATACACAAGCATTAATTATATGATTGGAAGATTAAATTGGTTGAATGTTGAGCAATTAATTAAATTTAAAGCACTTGTATTTATACACAAAATTTGTAAAGGTCTGATGCCTTCATACTATCAAAATTGCATTACTTATAATACAGATATACATTCGCACAATACACGAAGTAGAGGAAACATATATCTCGGGCACAAAAATACAAAACATGGTCAAAATACGTTATTCTACAGGGCAGCTATAGAATATAATAAACTCCCTAAACATATTAAAGATCAAGAAAATATAAAAAAATTCAAACTTTTATTACGAGAGTACATAATAAGCATGTAGGAGTATGTAAGACTTGTCTTGTGATTATTTAGTTTTTTATTAAAGAGTTTAAGAATTATACTTTTATAGTTGTTTTGTTTTGTCATATATTTTTATATTTAAGATACTATATTTTTATTTTGTTAGCATAAGTGTGGCATATTTTGTATTTGTAAG
>CAXAKX010000472.1:51711-122607 GCA_963969525.1 Ontholestes murinus | reverse complement strand
AGTTTAGCACATAGTTTTCCTAATTATTGGCGCAAAGAACAAGTCTGTATTATTATATGCAATTAAAATTATTCTTACGTAGATAAGATGTTTTATAATATAATACATACAAATTTTGTTATATTTAAAAATACCGTCCTTATTGTTTAAAATAACTTGCATCACGTAAGTTTACCCTGTCGCGATCTAAAATATTTTAATATAAATTCTTGAGTGTGACAGGTGGACGTAATTAATAAATTTCTCGGATTAAATTTTCAATTATGTAAATATTATCTAAAGTACTTTAATATGTCACATAATATTGATTTTTTTATGCTTAGAGTTAAGAAATAAGAAGCAATTTTACATAGTGCTCCTAAAGAGATTATATTATTATTGGATTTATGAGGCTGTAATTTGGGGAAACTCCATTATGCTTTATTGCATAGACAAACTGCTACAATTGTTGCACACTCTGATGACTATTCATTAACTATTGATCTGTCCAATAAAGCCACATTGCATTTATGTAAAATTATAATAAATTCAATTCAAGATATTTTATTAATTTAAATTTATATTAGTGCAATTTTTAAAAAGATAGGACAACAAAGTATTTTTTTGTCGCCATACTTCAATTTCGAACGGCAATTAATTTATATAATTTTATTGCCTGTTTACCTTAACTTTATTAATGCTAATCTCCTCTTTTACATTTGTATATATGCTAATATAATTTTTGAATGCATAACGCTTGGATTATTAATGCTATTTTTAGTGTTTGTTCCAAAAGAGAACCAAATACATTCATGAAATACCACTGATCGATAGTTAGTTGGCGAATGTTCAAAAAAATATAACTGCATAGTTATTATTTGTATAATATACAGGGTTATTCACGCTATACGGCACGGAATATTGTGGCCAAAATACGTGACTTTCAAAAAGTTTCACTTTGGGGATATATGGGGGTCTATTAGGGCTACTTTTTAAAATTACTTTCATAATATACAGGGTGTCCCAAAAACCCTAAAAGTATCAAAGTTGTGTTTTTTTTAATGAAACACCCTGTATTTTATTGCATTTTTGGATCCTTCTATAAAAATAAGTGTGTGCTTTAATAAGGTTTTTATTACATAAACCTTAAGGTTTTTGAAATAATTTGAATTTTGTAAAAATCTAACCTAATTTTCATGTGTCAATTACTTAAAAAATAATTAAGTTATGAATACCAAATTTACACTGAAAGGTAACAATAGATCATATTTTATGTTCCAATTATAATAATCTTGACATCTTATGCCGGGTGTAAAAAAATTGGAATTAAACAAATGAGAACTTTAAATGGCTATAACTTCATTTATTTAAATGGAACGCTATATTTATTAATTTATCAGCAAATGCACGTTTTAATTACCTTTCGAATGGTATTTAAATCTGTTAAGTCTTCTCGTTTTTGCAGAAAACGCCAAAATATTGTTTATTGCACCGTTTTAGTACTTTTTAAGTAAAAAATTTTATGTATCTAGTTTTCTATGGTTTTTAAAACGTCAGATAATTAATTTAGTCTGTCATTTTAGTTTAAAAAGCCTGTCTTTTGTTATAGTTGTCTTATTTTGCATTTTTGTGTTAGATCGTTAGTAATCGTTATTGTTTGAACATCGCTGTTGTATTTTTTGGTAAAAAATGAAGATTTACTCAAAAGAAGGGGTTATTGGCATTATTTTCATGCTTGGAGAATGTCATCAAAATTGTTTATTGGCTTGTCGAGTTTATACTTAAAGGTTTCCCGAAAGAAATCACCCTAAGCCAGCCATTTTTGAGAGACTATTAAACCAGTTTAAATAAATTGGAAGTGTCAGTTATAAAAACCTCAGTATAAGAAAATCTGTGTAAATTTTCATTTTTTACTATGACATACAACAACCATGTTCAAACAATAACGATTACTAACGATCTAACACAAAAACGCAAAATAACACAACTATAACAAAAGACATCCTTTTTAAACTAAAGTAACAGACTAAATTAATTATCTGACGTTTTTAAATACGATAGAAAACTAGATACATTAAAATTTTTACTTTAAAAGTACTAAAACGGTGCAATAAACAATATTTTGGCGTTTTCTGTAAAAACGAGAAGACTTAACACTTAAGATTTAAATACCATTCGATAGGTAATTAAAACGTGCATTTGCTGATAAATTAATAAATATAGCATTCCATTTAAATAAATGAAGTTATAGTCATTTAAAGTTCTCATTTGTTTAATTCCAATTTTCTTACACCCGGCATAAGATGTCAAGTTTATTATACTTGGAAAATAAAATATGATCTATTGTTACACTTCAGTGTAAATTTGGTATGCATAACTTAATTATTTTTTAAGTATTTGAAACATGAAAATTAGGTTACATTTTTATAAAATTCAAATTAATTCAAAAATCTTAAGGTTTATGTAATAAAAACCTTATTAAAACACATACTTATTTTTATAGACGGATCTAAAAATGCAATAAAATACAGGGTGTTTCATTAAAAAAAACACAACTTTGATACTTTTAGGGTTTTTGGGACACCCTGTATATTATGAAAATAATTTTAAAAAGTAGCTCTAATAGACCCCCATATATCCCCAAAGTGAAACTTTTTGAAAGTCACGTATTTTGGCCACAATATTCCGTGCCGTATAGCGTGAATAACCCTGTATATATATATATATATATATATATATATATATATATAATATATATATATATATATATGTATATTTATTTTACTTCACAATAGACAAGGTTGATAATAAGAGAAATAAAGTATATTGCTTTTATGTATTATTAAATAATTAAACGGTAATGTTATTATATGATAAATTGATTATTTAGAATAAATTGTATTGTAGGAACCGAATATTGTTCTCGTTTATCACGTGAAATATTTATATCTACCCTTAATATTTCTGACCTATATTAGTCTGTCGATTATTCGGAATCTTCTGGAGATATTTTCATTTCTACTACAAATGATAGATTAATGAATTAATATAAGTATTAAACATGATTACATTTATAATTTAAATATTGCATAATTCAATATCTGTCGAGGTACTGACCAGAGAAGTAGTTGTTTCAATAATTGATTAGTTTTGTAGTCTTAATAAGATACATTGTTTTAAATTTACGAAATGTTTTCGTATTTTTATTTTTGTTTGTTAATTTTCTACAATGTCGTAAAGGACACCATGCCAAAATGTTTACCATATAAAATGATTGCATGATTTTAATCATGAAATATGCTTAGACAAAGATGACGGTACGACGCACACTGTGGGATTCTGCGAATCCAGGAGGAAAAAAAACATAAAGACAATATATAAAATATTTACTTATAACTCACTAAATGCTTAGCTGGGGTACTAAATAAGCCATTAGCAAAATATATAATCTGTAGATACCCGGCCTTATTGTCAATCGCTCGACAAAAGAGGTTAAGTGCCTGTCACTTGAAAACCGCTTCGCAGTCATTCCTTACGGGTAAATTGTGAAGGTCGTATTATATAAAGTGTTATTAAAAGTGGTGATTTAATTAAGTTTAATGATTTGTTAAATACTACTGTTAGAATAATTAATTTGGATGCAACCAGTACAAGTGGGGTTAACAGTGCAAAAATAGTGGGCGGCTAAAAGACTTTAGTTCAAGTGGCTTGAAGTCAAAAACGAATTAAGTTAAATCACTCACAGAACACTCATTAAGCGAGTTTGTTTTTGCTGCAATTTGGCAAAAGAGCAACTAAAGTAAAGAAAGCATTTCAAACCTCAGTCCAATAAACGCCTCAGTATTCTGCAGAAGAAGCACTGTTATTAATTACATCAAAATGAACGTACAGAAAATATATCCATCCTACGACAAAATAAAAAATTTAAAAAAGTACTATCCGGTTAACAGTGATTGTTTATTTACTAATTCATTAACAGAAATTAAGTTGCAAGCAAATATTTAGCTATTAAATGAGTTTCTATCGTGCAGCACGAAGTAATGGCGCTGAAAAACTTGACATTTATTTTCAAATGGGGAAGTGGTGCACAAAGCAGGTATAAGCATAAGGGAGACATAAATGATTCGAAGACTCAAATATCGTAACCACTTCATTTGTACCGTTGCAATTATATAGCTTTGATGAAAGGAAACAAAGGAATATATTATGGCAGAACATAAGATTTAGGTTTGCCAATGAAACTGAAGAAGTCAATTTAGAAGAATTCAAAAATGTGAGAAGACAAATCCAAAATATTCTACCAACCGTGGTGAAATTTAACGGGCAAAGACTAGAAGTGGCACACACATTCGTAGAAACAATGATTGATGGTAAAGCATGTAGCAGTTTAGCATAGGAGTAAAACAGCCAAAGGCGCACAAAAGGACCACGGAAACCGCAGTACAGGGATGCTAAGCGAAACCACCTTGTGAGGATAAAAAAGCAAATTACTTTTGTATCATTCAATCTCTGTCGAAGTATTAGCTAGAGAAGTAGTGGTTTCAAAAGTGATTTGTTCTTGTAGTCTTAATAAGACTCATTTGTGGTAGATTTTACGAAAATATTTTCGTGTTTTTTTCTAATTATTAGAAGATTTATTTATTGGATTCCACATTTGTTAACAGATTCTCAAAAAAAATGCTCGTGTCAATTGGTGCCGTAAAATGATTTAAAATTACAACTGTGGTGTATCCAAAGCCGTATACAGCATTGCCACAGGTAACGAGTCGTAGATTTATGCGTATGAGCCAGAAAGAAAGGACGAAACACGAACACCCAATCAGCAGATTAGGTGTTTCAAAAGCCAAGAAAAGTAGTTCGATCTCGAAGCGTTAAGAAGCAAATAGTGGCATTTGACAACTGTAGCTTGCGAAAATGGTATACGACCATTTGTTTGTCTGAAATTTTACTAAATTGAGAGAAACCAACCTAAAACGACAAAGCATTTTCACGACAATGCGAGTCAAACACATCACACACAATAAACGAGTATTTGGACAAAAAAAGATCGAATTGATGGGTCATCTGCACTACAATCCTAACTCGGCACCCAATGACTTTTCTTGTTCAGAGTGATTAAAGATAAACGACAACGTGGACAACGATTTTCATCGCCCGAAGAAGCGGTTGAGGCCTTCAAGACGCATGTTTTAGAGCTACCATCTGCCTGAGCAAAGTGCTTTGAAGGGTGATTCAATCGCATGCAAAAGTGTTAATTCTTAAAGTCGATAATTTTGAAAAGTAATAAAAATATTTTACATAAAATTAATTTGTTTATTCTTTATATTCTCAATGCATACATTTTGTTTTCTGAAGATCTTTTCTGTTGGAGGTAAGGAATCTAAACCCGAGATTTTAAAAGAAAAAGACTTATATCAAACCCTATAGATCTTTAAGGGAAGTTAGTATGACTATAAGACGTCATCTAATCTCATCTTCAGAAACAAAATATATACATATATTACAAAAACACACGACTTAAGTTTCGACGGTTTAATGTCATTATCATTGATAATGACATTAAACCGTCGCACTTACTATGTTTTAACCACTAAAAAATTATGTAATATATATACATATATTACAAAAACACACGACTTAAGTTGACTTAAGTCGACGGTTTAATGTCATTATCATTGATAATGACATTAAACCGTCGAAACTTAAGTCGTGTGTTTTTGTAATATATGTATATATATATTACATAATTTTTTAGTGGTTAAAACATAGTAAGTGCGTTAGTTAAGTGTTTATCATGAATTACCACGTAGTAACGGTCACTACAATCCTTATGATTACAAATAAGTTTCAAAAGTCTCTCTGTTTGATTTTATTGGTATTTTATTTGTTGGAGTTACTGTATTTTTTTATCGGATTCAACTATAGTGTTTTACTGAATTATATTTTATTCATTTTCGTTCGATGTAGTTTTGCAATTATTATTATTTTGCATGATTATTTTTAATCAATAACTAAACAATTAACTTAATAGTCTAGAAATCTTGAAAAGTAAAAGAACATATATTTTCCAATTGATGACGAGTTTTTCGTACTCTTTGTGGTGTGTTATCGCTTCTTTAAAACTATATATGGTATTCTGTCATGTTAAATTATATCTTCGCGTTTAAAATAAAAATTATTATTTTGTTTTTGTATTCTAAAAAATAATTAGACTGGAATGGAATTAAATATTTTACAGTTAATTTCAATGCAATTATCGTGAACGTTGAGTCCTTTATTCTCTTTTCAAAGAGAATAACTATTTTCAATGATAACTCTTTTTCGTTTACCGTCCACCTTTTAACCGCTTCGCCAACTAATTACAATTTAATTAAAAATACTTCTCAGATCTTTCTACATCTGCGCGTCATTCGACTTATACATAATTCTCTAAAATCCGCTAACTTGCAATATATACAATCAATTGAGAAAATTTTATATTACAATTATAACTAATAATTTTATAGAACAAAATGCATATGTGAATTAACAGAAGATAAAAATGTAATTAATCTAAATTTTTGGACGGAGAGAGAATTAGAGCACTTCTAACCTGTTGCTTACGAGATTGATATCGTTCATAGACCTATTTCAATTCTTTGTATAATCTCTAAAGTACTCGAGAAAATCTTATACATGCAAGCGGTTGACTTTCTGGAAGTTAATAATATATCTAGTAATCAATTTGGTTTTCGAAGGGGAAAACAATATTAACTTTCACAGATAAAATCTACCAAGGCTTAGAAGGTGGCTTATATTTAGTAGCCTCTTTTTTAGATCTAAGTTAGGCCTTTGATTGCGTTTTTCGTGATGTTCTTCTGTGGAATAATATTATAATTTTAATTCTACTAGCTACCGTATTATAAATTCGTATCTACCGTCCAGTATACTAATTGTCCAACGGTGTTATCTGCTGATGACAACCGTGAAAACCACTGGTTTTGATAAAGATATTCTACATCAACAAAATAAGTTTGCAGTAGATCAAGCTTCCATTTGGTTCGCTGATAGTTTATTATCAGTGAATTCTGGAGAGTCAATTAACTTAACAACAATCACAAACCAAGCAAAGTTTCTCGGTATTCACTTGGATTCCAAATTATCTTAGTAGTTTCATGAATCTGAAATTTCAAATAAAATATGCAAATCCACCTACTTACTACGTTAACTACGGAATTGTCTTTCTAGAAATTCTTTGAGAACAGTTTATTTTTCCTTGTGCCAAAGCCATATCATCTACGGCTTATTAATCTGGGGACACTAGCATCACTTCTCGAGTGTTTAGTTTGCAACGGCGTGTTGTAAAAATAATTGCGAGTATTGGATATCGCGATGACTGTCATGACGCATTTATTCAATTAGGAATTTTAACGCTACCATGCTTGTAGGCAATGGAATGCCTACTTTATATATGTAAAAATATGTGCTTGTATAAAACTCACAGTCTGCGGCTAAGTAAGTATTAAAATGGGGTCTATTTTTACGGTGCTACCTGAGAAGGTAAAACATCAACCCGAAATTGTAAATATTTTTACAGTCTTGAAGAGATCTTGTCATCCAATTTTTCGGATATAAACTAGACCTAACATGTGTACTTGTATTTATATGTATTTTACATAATCCCATCTCCAAAAAGAAGGAAAACAGGCCTAAATTAAGGCAAAAAATAATGGTAAATAGAAAGAAAGATGGACTCTCACTAACTACCAGTAAAAAGGGTTAGGGTGGAAGATCATCGCAGCTGCATGAACTCCGCCCAGCTTCATCCATTCAAATTTTTGTATGTTTTATATAATATTTTTGTATTTTCTTATGTGTTCTGTTGGAAGGAAGCTAAAGTATAATAAACTAAACTAAACATACAATCGCGACACTAAAGTCTCAATAATTGAAGAATACATAGATAACTTAAATACTTACATAACATATACATGATGTGGATATGATTGACTTACCTGAAAGTAAAATATACAAAATTTAATATAAAGCAATTATATCAGAAGCTTATTAAAATATATGAATAAGAATTCAATAGTATTTTAACAAAAGCGAATATAGTGTAATGGTAGTAGTTTTCTTTAAATAGAAAATAAAACGACTTAAGGTGTTATGACGAAAGACGATATTTTTACATAATTATAAAGTTGTATTTGTTTTTCTAAAAAATTACTAAACACAACAAAGAATACATCAAATAAACTAGAGAGTTCTATTAAAATTTGTGAAATTAACCGAAAATTCAGGCCTGCTCTTACGTATAATAACAAGATTAATACGTACTTAGATCAATCAAGTGCAGGTTTATTGAGCTGTAATTACTTTTAATTTTTTTATAAATTTATATTACACTATTAAAGCAAATCAAAAACAAGCTGTGTGATTTAAAATCAAATTATTAAATTCTGTATTAAATGCAATTATAACTAGAATGAACGCATGACGTATATAAAACACATACCACGCCATATATACATGACTAAGCAAAAATAACATTAATAATAGGAAAATTAAACAAAAAAGGAAGCAAATTATTTAGAAATAATGCATGCATACAACTCCATAAAATATGCAATAAACTCTACAAGGTCGAACAAACGAAGATTACAATCTATTTTTACCTGATAAACTATCACACATAACATATTACAGATGCATTTTCTCAATTTATTAATAATATCAATAAAGCTGTACCCAACAGTTATTTGATTAGAAATGGTTTGCAATTTAATTTTTAAGAGAACTAAATCTCAGATTAGATATTTAATAAAATGGTTCTTATTGAAAAGAAAATAGATAATTAGGTTAATATAATTTGGATTTGTATAAAGTATATAGAAAAAACGTCATTTTAAAGTTAAAGATGTTTCAGGCCAAACTAGCTTATTGCAAAGGTTCAATTAAAAAAACGTTAAAATTGGGGCACAACTAATATATTAAATTCACTTTAAACCGTTTCAAAGAAGAAAACAAATTTAAAGTGAAACATTTGACATGATTACAAACTCTGCAAATAATTGAGTCGAGATTACGTATTGTAAAGTACCCTATATACTTTACAATACGTAATCTCGACAAGGTCAAGATGAAATTAATCATTTTAATATTACCTAAATATTTTGCTGTATGCCTATATGTCCTAGAAGCTTTCGTTTGGGATGGAGTTTAAAAGTCTCGTCACATTTCGTTGAATATCAGGAAAATATCAAATCAAATATCTTTCCTTTCAAAGCGAGTATGAGTCGTGCGAATAGGAAGTCTGGAAGATTGAAATCTAGGGAGTATGGAGGAAGTGTTTGACGATATTATTATTACTACAATTATATATTATAAGCAATATATTATTATAAATGCCTTTCAAGAATACTTTGAATAAAAAGCAAAGTTTTTTGGGATGAACTATAATAGGAAGCAATATCAAATGTTAACTTCTACCGTAAAATGGACATATCTTAAGTATAATAAAAAATAAGATAATCAATTGATTTCGTTTTTAAAAAGTAAATATTTCTTTTATAGCTTTCACTTTTTATATTAATTAATAACTGTGTTTAGAATAAATTATTTATTTAACTCACCAAGTCACATTGTCGAGTTCTTTCATAAATTATATAAAAATAAGCTAATGGATTTCTTGCGATTCATCGAGAATTCAACACAAATGTAAATTATACAAGTGCTTTCGGATTCATAAATGCGAAACGAATTGCCAAGTCTCGCAGGTTATCAGCCTCATCGTGGAGTCGATAAGGAAGGAAACGACGCAAAGCGTGCAAATTTAATGCCATCGTATTAAATGCCCATTAACATTTACCTAACGTGAAAGCGCACTTAGCATGATAAGTCAATAAATAAGCCCATTTTTTGACACTTAGCATCGGACGCTTCCAATTTCAGAAAAGGTCGACAGCTAATTGCTCCAGTGAATCCCTGGGACCGAAAGTTGAAAGTGCTGCTTAATTAACTTAGAACGCCTTTGAAACGGCATTAATAATATTATATCGAAATCGTTTAGTCTACATAACCTGGTCCAATATCCATTATTAAATTAGTAGTTTATTAATGGTCATTAAACGTTCACTCTATATCAATTTGATAGATGTATCAAGGGTTATTATTTAACTATATACTAAAAATTGGAAGTTTGAAACCTTAAAATGCTACAACAACTTACCGAAGTCAATCAAAAACATTTCCGACATTAATAAATTCAAAATCAGCTTAAAACAATATTTTTTGCAATACCAATAATTTATAATTAACAACACTAACATTAAGTAACTACTAGTCAAGGAAGAAATTCTCCAGTACCAGAATTGATTTAAATAATCAATTTCTGTTGGAGATAAATTTCTAATAGTAAATTGGTTATAAATAACCAAACAGTAAAAATTTCGTTAAAAAAATACCTATAATTGTGTTATATAAAAATCCAGAAATATATTTTCATCCATATTTTTTTAATTTTTTATCTATTTATAAGAAAATTTATTTAGACAATTGATGTAAATTTAAAACCAAAACTATAGTTAAATTGCACTTTAGTTTAATGTAAATATTAAGTTTCAATTAGTTTCTTTGCAATATGAGTAATAAACTTGGCTATAAAATTCATTATCATAATATATTCTGAAAACTCAACGCAAAACTGCACATAATATTACACTCCAAGATATTTTTAAAGTTGAAAGTGTAAATGTTAAATCTTCTAGATATTATGCAAATCTATTTAACATAAAACAAGCAAATCAGCTTATGATTAAAACGAATGCATTTTTTTCTGAATTGTAACTTATAATGTTTCCAATATCTAGAAAACTTAGGTTCATTTAAATGTCATTTCCCTACTTTTATTTAAATTGAGCTTAAATGTTCACGAAAATAGTATCTAATAAAAAACTAGATTTACCAAACGAAATTTTAGTGCGAAATATTTAAACCACCAAGTTATGAGTTAAATTCTTAATGGTTCGGATATTATTGTTGCTCATTTAAATAACTATTATATTATGTGCTAAATAAACAAATATGAAACAACAAGTCTTCTTATATTACCTAATGTTATTAATAATTCAATATTAAAATGACGTTATATAAAAATGAGGTAATACGAGGCAAAAATATATTTTTAACAGAAACTGTGTTATTTTACTTTTAGTTTGACAGTGATAAATAATGTATGTCATTTGTTATACGTTTGTGGATATAATTAATTGATTGGAATTAGTGTATAGCCTACATATCTGGTATACTCGACAAATAAAAGGGGAGTGTGTGTGAAAATATGATATACTTGATGAAACAAAATACGCCAGCAATAGTCCATTTTAATTCAAACAATGTTATGTGGGTATTCGAATCAAGCGTAAATTGCGTTAATAAATCATTTATCATTTATGCTACATCTCTAAAAATATTCGTTCACGAAATATAGTTGTTCTTCCTTGTTGAGTAAATGACTATTAGATTAAAAAAATTATTATTTATTTTACAATGCTGACTTTACTGAGTTCTTAATATTAGTATTAATAGCTAGCTTGTTAAATTATAATAGGTTAAAACGAATATAATACTAAGCGTTTTCAATATCGGTTTTTAAAATTTATAATAGTTAAGCTTTAAAGTGGTTTTTGAAAGATATAAGAAGTTACATAGGTTACCAATAGCAGATGATACAATTTTGTATTTTTAATTTATTTTTTACCAATATGTTTTTTAATTTTAATTATGCAAAATATAATCTAAAATGGTAGTATATTGAACTTATTAGACATACCTTATCTTTAAAATATATGTTCAGCATTAAATTATTAAGTTCTTTAAATTGATGTATTGTTAATTTAAAATAAAAACCTTATTGTTTATCAACAACAGTCTTATTAAGGACGTATTAAAAGAACTATGACATATATTGAGTCATACAACAGTGATTAACTTGTTGCAAATAATGCAATTATCGAAGAAACACTAGTTTGAATATATTTATTTCTGTCAAGCCAACCTATTGAAAAGTAAAGAGAATTTAAGTAAAATACAAATAAGCGAAAATAAGTGTAAGAAAAATAAACAAAGGAAAGAAATTGACAGTCTAAAGGTAATAGCTAAAAAATGAATAAAAAGTAAATTTAAATTAAATTGATCATAAATAACTAACTTAACTTGATTAATAATTATCTTAATATTATAAAATGAAATTTAAAAAGTTTAAGTTAATTTTGATTAATATTGTACTGAAACAAAATTAGATTTAATTGGTGAAGGGTTTTATACCTGAGGATTAGTAAATTCTGCAGAAATAATTATGTTCGGGATTAATGGAAAAACCTACTAATAGTACAATTTAATAGTACAATTTTAAAGTCCTTTTAAGCATTTGTAAATTAATAGTTAATTAATCTACAATGAAGGAAATGACTATCATTATTGTATTTGTAAATGTGTATTTCTAGCTATATATTATAATGTTCATGTAATTATCTCGGTACTCCCAATCTTCTAAATTGAATATAAATATTATATTAATTACTATAAATAGTTAAGACCATTCATAACCCTCTAAAATTATTAATTCAAAACTATAATATTTAATGGCTATTTTGTGGATTATATAGTAACGGTAGCAACAATCATGATTATATTTTTAAGATTATCATTATTTGATATAACGGGTGTCCAACAATTATTGCAGTCCTGGGTGGCCATGAAAACGTCGTTTCTTACTTCATAAAAATTAACCTATTTAATTAAACATATTTGAAATGTCAGTTTAATTGATTTGGCACATGTAAGAATCGACCTACGTTTTTGATTCCAACGCCACCCGGGACTGCAATAATTGTTGGACACCCGTTACTTTTATATAAAATAATACATATACTAAGTATTACATATTTTAATAATTAATCACAAATAAATTTCTTACTTTACACTTTTAGTTAAGTAAGGCATATAACTGTGCTTAATTACTCAACTTCACATAAGTCACAAACAATTCATTAATCAATCTCCAGATATATAATTAAATTAAATAACTTAATTCAATATTTGATGATAGGAAAGTTTATCTTAAAATGGGAATGTTTAATAAATTTCTTTGGTAGCTATAATACATTTAATAATATTTCATATGATATTACGTTTGATGTTTGTTTTAATAACATCGTTATGCTAATATTGGCACGGCGAAATATGTACAGAACTTTCGATTTAATATTACCTTGCAAATTTCTGTCTATGAGTACCAACGGGTAAATAGAATATATTGTCAATAAATTTAACATATTATTAAGAAATTTACAAAAACATAACTTACATGTACAGCGATAACAGAAAATTGTATAAGGTGTTAATATTATTCCTTGACGTGAGCACCTAATTTTAATTTTAAAGTAAGACATTTTAAATAAGATAATTTTAAAAGTAAAATATCCACAATATATTATGATTTATTTCAGTTTATAGATATTTAAAAAAAAATGCAGACATCATTATAAGGCTATTTTATACTATTCACGGCGAATATAATTACTGTTTCATTTTATATATTCTACCTGTGACATTAAAAAATTAATATAGAAGCTGGCGACGGAAATTTCTGCTATTATGATTGAAATTGAAGTTAAGTTTTAAAAATTTAATGATTCTTAGCATCTGCAAGTACACATGTCTATTATTTTATTGTTATATTAAGATTTGATTTTCTGTTGAAATCTCACGTTTTTCTATTATATAAGAAGACCATTTTATATCATAAGTTAATTTTATAGGAATAAAAACAAATATTATTCACTCTTTCCCCTACATAAAATTAAAGGGAAACTGGCAAAAATTTTCTTTTTTTTTTGTTATAAGTTTCAACTTATTAAAATACTAAATATCTAGTAAACACTGTCTGTTTTTTTCTTATCATTTAAAATATAAATTCGTATTAACAATATTTTATTGTTTATTTATGTTCTTAAGAGTTTCAACTTATAATTTAATTTAATAAATTTGGAAAATTATAAATATAGGTCTTGCTCTTATTTTTTCTTAGATATTATTATATTTTTTATAGTGTCAATGTTATCAGATACATTGTTTTAAAATTACCCCACAGAAATAGTTGCACAGTTCTAGGCGACATGGCAGTTTATTGAAGATGTCAACAATATACATAAAGTATTTTCAATGCGATATGGTTTATTTCATATTTATTTCGGAAACATGGTTGTAGCTCATATGATTTCTCTAATATTGTTAGCAAAATGGCCTTTTCATATTTTATAAATTCATGGAAAGAGTACATATATCTAATAGCAATGTTATAAATGCAACATTATCTATATTAATTAAATCATACTTTTAAATTACAATATCTAAAACGTATGCAATTATAAAGAAGAATTTACAAGCTGTTTGCTTTATATATTACATATCTGCCAGATGATAATGAATATATTATATACATAATATATTCTGCTGGCTCATGCAGAGTGACCAGAGCGGAATAGTTAATGTAAATTTAACGGAATGCGATGCAACTAACCGTACAAATTCAGATTTCATTTGTTTTTGTTAAGGCAAAACTTTTAATTAAAATGCAAAATGTAATATTACCTCTAAATAATATATTTCTCGTACAATGGAAACTATGCCATTATTATATTATACTTTTTCACTGTTGTAATATCAACAACTTACGGCATATATAGAGAGAAATATCTCGCATGTTTTATATTTATTGAGTCAATCTGCCGTAATAATTCTATTTAACACTAAATTCAATTGTGCGTATAACAAATGAACACACATTTAAGAAATATTACTGTAACATATTTTGTAGTAAGTCTTAATTTGAGAAGTTTGGAGTACGAATTGACAGGAATTATACATTAATATTTGTTAATATATACTAGTTTTTTATATTCCCGAACGATTACTACCGATGGCTCTCGTATGTTACTTATAATGTTTGAATTGTTAAAGAAATGTAAAAAGCAAATATTACAGTAAATGGAAACAATGAAGAGTTTTCAAATATGTTGAATTTTTAGATTGAAATGAATCTTTACGAATGCCCTTACATATTATGACTCAATATATGTAAAATATACGTTTGAAATCTAGAAAATAAGCCAAATAATATTCAGAATTCTGCTTATATAGAAGTCTGAAATAATATAATTGTTGATATGGAAGTTTTATTATATTTCCCTATTAGCCATCAAACAAGTGCTTATTTTTCAGAAAAGACCACTTTACCATGGTATATAGATATAGTAAACTTTCCATATATAGATTATATATTGTTTAAAAGAAAACATTATTTCGAATCTAAATTAGCACTATCTTGAACAGACATATAAGTTATTCTTCTTTAGTAGTTGAAAATCTGAAATACAGCACATATTCATATATATTTATTTTTAGTAATCAATTTTCAAATAGCTAAATATTTAGACGTCATGACAGGTAAATAGGCCGCGTTCTTGAGTTTGTTATCAACAAGCAGTTTTATATAGATACATATTTTAACAATGATGTTTATAATTGCAAATTTCATACACATTCATATGTAACTCAAATGACAAAATATTTTAGCTATTGTAAGGAACAATATTAACTCTAAGCATTTTATTTTATTATAATAAGGCTCGAATGTATAATTAAAGTACTGATTTTAGTTAATAAACTTAGAAATAATTAACTAAAATATTTATTTTTTTCTTGCAAATACAAAAATAAGGTAAGAGCATAGTTGCAAGTATTGATCAAGTAAAATATACATTATTTTAATCGTAGTTATAAAATTTTGACGAAAAATAGAGTATAAAAAATAAATTAAGTATATACATTGTTTAATCATAAAGTATAAGAACATTAAATTTTGTATTAAGCATATATATATTTGAAATTACTAAGAACGTTGAAGTTAAACACATATTGACCGGTTTTTAATTACATGCAAACTAATTCAATTTTAACGTCACATATAACGTACGCACGGCATCAGTGTAATTAGTTTTTAGAGAAAAAAATAACGTATATATTTATAAAACTGTCTGGTTTTTAATTACGACCCTGCCGCAATAAAGCTAACTTCCTCACCCATTAACGATGTTGCAGGCCATTTCACAATCCAAAACTTCGCAAAAACTTGACTAACCAAACACAATAAACACACGAAACTCTCCGTGTAAACACTTTTCGTAGCCGTTGTGAACTTTTCCAACGATCGCGCCTGAATACGTGCTGTCGCCTGAAAGCTTCCTGTTTTTCTAAGGCTAGTTGTGGCGGTCCCCTGCCTACCTAGCCGGGCAATTAATCGGGCATTAATTGCACATAAAACTAAACAAATAATTACAGGTTAATTACCCTGGCAAGTATGCGCCAGTATGCAATTTGATTTACGGGTCCGGTTTTGACTGCGCGGACATGTTGGTAATATTTTTCCACAGAGAAGGCGTGCTTGTCCCGTCCACCGTCATCCATTTGGGATTTTCTAGACCTAAATATTTCGAAACATTAGCTAGTGGTATCGCCATGCTTCATTTTACTATAGGCCTATAATTATCCACTGTGTCTGCTAGTGAAAGAGAATAAGAAAGAGGTGAGAGGAAATTAGATTACAGCTTGGATTATGTATAACATTGATGTAATTATAACTGGGCCCTAAATTGGGCCCGGCGCGATTTAAAATTATTATTGAAATTTATGCAGATTATTATTCATTGAAATAAATTACTCGAATACATTTATTTAGTTTAGTTTAGCCCAATTATTTATCGGTGTGATAAAACTTAAGTATTTTAATTAATTAAGATCATAATCATGTTTTTATCAACTGTAACAAATTAAGTTGATTTATGTATATACATTCAAGAATACACAGCCTTCTATTAAAACACAATCTAAATATATTCAGTTTTCATGAAATTATATCTTTATATATATTTTCAGAACAAAATTAGCTCCTAATAATCTAACTTAATCATGGTTTCAAATTTAATTTCAATACATTTTTAGAGATACTCTTTTGCAAATATACTTATTTTGAACCCTTTTTGCTTAATTCAAAATATTTAAATTTATGACATTTCCTAAAAATTTACGTGTTACGAAAAAAAATCGCAGTGGATAACTAACAACATTTAACTCTTAAAATCACTTGTTCTCAAGTTTTTATTATTATGCTAGTCTTTACCAGCAGCTCGGCATCTTTTCTGAATCGTAAAAATGCATCAGTATCATCATTTATCTGTTACACACTATTTCAATTTACTTTCTGTAATATTCTTACTTGCGTGTATGATTTGTTAATTTTGTTGTTTGAGAAATTTAATATATTTATTTTTGTGTTAGAATAGGCATCAAGATTTAAATTAATTGTTTACCATATTGGTTTGGATGGGAGTTCTAAACTGAATCACGCCTGGCAGTCCTAAATCGAAATACAGTAATTCATTTAAGAATATTTATTTCGTGGCACAGAGTAATAATTATGTTATGAAGCTGTAAAAATACTTTTATTTTTCGTATTTCACCACTTTCAATATCAAAGTAGTCTTTGAATTAGCGTAATATTGTTACCCGACCTTAATTAATAATGTTTCAAGAAAATATACTTCCGATAATCCATAAATTCAGATAACCTTCTGTTGTAACAATAAATTTTATTTTAGCATACTGCTCAACAATCTTCCTATACTAATTTATTTTATGGTATATATTGGAACTCTATATTATTGGCTTTAGTAAGCATTTTGATATACTTAAGAAAACAATCAATAATTTTTAAACTAGAAAGGTAGTAAATATTGTTAATAATATTTAGACAGTTTAATTGAGAAATATTTGAATGAGAATTATAGTACTAAATGAAGAGTTAGAATTAAATTATTATAATGTAAAAGTACAACATTAATATAGTCCGCAAATATAAGATTACTTAAAGAGAAGAAGTAAAATCATTAATATAATTGTTAATTAATTAAACAGACTTATAATTATGTCTAAAGCAGGCTTGTAGCAAACTAAAAAAATATACCTGCTTTATTACAAATTTAGTTAGAAACAGCATTTTCACAAATTAATTTAATTAATATGGATACAATTTCTGCGAATCCCAATTATAAGACGAAGTATTTTAAAAATATGTACGAAAGCAAACGTTACTTGCAAAATAAACGCTAATTTTTAAAGGCTTAAAACACTTAAAACGAAAGATTTTGCTTCGCCACTTTTATTTAAAATTACGCATGACTATAGTAATTTCGACAAATAGAAAAATATTTTTAGCATAATTAAAAGTAACGCAATTATTAGTGGATACAAAAAAACATTAATAAAGAAATAAATAAATAATATGGAAATTAAGCAGCGTAACAAATAGTTAATATGCATAAATTAAATCCATTCAAAGCAATTATATTTTTTGAAATTATAAGCTAAAAAATTCTTTAAAAATGTATCAACAATATATATTTGAAACCTTACAGCAAAAGAAGTACATTTCCAACTTTAAAAGAGAAATAGATATAATGAATATATCTGAAGTTTATTTAATTAACATATTCTCAATTTAAAGCGTGTACATCGGCTAATATAAATCATTTACTAGGAAGGAATTACCCTTTCGGAAAAGATGTACTTTCAGTAATCTACTTATCGGATAAAGAACGTAAGATGGATTTAAAAGCAATTGAAATTTATAAAGCCAAAACTAATCTCAGAATTTCCATACATAACGACCAGATTGGCATAATGTACACGCCGCTATTCAACTGCTTTGTTTAAATAGGTAATAATTCGTAACTTTAAAACAGTTTGATAATGGCTAGCTGTTAGTTGAAACTATAGTTACATGCAATTTTAAATAAAAGTGCTAAAACAAAGTCAACATGTGTCATTTTTCATCATATTCAAGATGTACCACGAAGTGAACGCCTCCACAATCATACACTTAAAACTTTGTTTTATCACTGTATATTCGAAAAATTGTGAATAGTTTCAACTAAAAGTGGTCAATATCAAACTTGAAGTCGATATTAAATAAATGGCATTTTAAATTTAAATTAATGACCAGTTTGTGATCGAAACTATAATCGAACTTTTTAATATACATGGGATAAAATAAGGGTTTTTTAATGTTTTCTTAAATCCTTACTTAAAAATGTATCACTAAGTAAACATCGACAACATTAAAAAAATGGTAATGTGGCTATCATAATACTTTCCCTAAATTTCTTTTTGAAAACCAGTTGGTTTATGTAAAACTGCTATTCTTAATAGTTTGTCACTTTTAAATTCTCTGCAATTATTTGTTATATTCATTTCATGTAACTCTAACAGTTTATTAGCAATTGGCAAACAATGTTTTATTATTATTTTTATATTTTTTCTCGAAAGTTAAGAATTTTAAGAATGTTCACCAAAAGCTTTTCAGTTCCAGTTTTGAACGATTAAATCTTAAGTTTAAAGTTTCATCTCAAAAAAATAATTCGTTTTTGAGATACAGTACCCACCGACAAACAGACAGACACACACACACAGATACAATCTTTTTTCTCCAGAAATTAGAGGAATGGACCCAGGGGACCTCAAAACGGATATTTCCGTTAAAACAATTTTCAGAAAGTTTTCATGAAAACAATACTTTCCCTATATATTCTATATAAGAAAAGTAACAAAGTCTAGTTTTGGGATCAAATTAGCGAAAACTTTTTGATAGTTGTTTTGCTCTGTTTGTATGGTATATTATTCCAAAAAAAATATGACTATTGTTTCGCCACAATGTGGCTTCATCGGGTAGATGTATAAATATTCAAAAAGGAGAAAACAATCTACATATAAAAAGACATAAATTGGAGTAGAGGTTGTGGTTATTTTATATTAATACTGTATTTGGAGAATTTAGATATACTTTAAATAAAAACAAAAGAAAACATCGGCGTAACTCTTTTCAAAAATATGTTAAAGAATGATGATCAGTTTGTTTCCGTTTGACCATTTATGTTTATTTCTCGTTTCTTAAATTTATCTATTTCCATGGATTCCAATAGGTTGAGTTTCGTCCCTTTTGCACATCTGTCTAAAATCTTGTAGTTTCCATTGAATGCATGTTTATATTTACGTATATTTACGTTCACCGAAAGCTTTTCAGTTCCAGTTTTGAACGATTAAATCTTAAGTTTAAAGTTTCATCTCAAAAAACTAATTCGTTTTTGAGATACAGCACCTACCGACAAACAGGCAGACACACACACACAGATACATTTTTTTTCTCCAGAAATTAGAGGAATGGACTCAGGGGACCTCAAAACGGATATTTCCGTTAAAAAAAATTTCCGAAAGTTTTCATGAAAACAATACTTTCCCTATATATTCTATATAAGGAAAGTAACAAAGTCTAGTTTTGGGATCAAATTAGCGAAAACTTTTTGATAGTTGTTTTGCTCTGTTTGTATGGCATATTATTCCAAAAAAATTATGACTATTGTTTCGCCACAATGTGGCTTCATCGGGTAGATGTATAAATATTCAAAAAGGAGAAAACAATCTACATATAAAAAGACATAAATTGGAGTAGAGGTTGTGGTTATTTTATATTAATACTGTATTTGGAGAATTTGGATATACTTTAAATAAAAACAAAAAAAACATCGGCGTAACTCTTTTCAAAAATATGTTAAAGAATGATGATCAGTTTGTTTCCGTTTGACCATTTATGTTTATTTCTCGTTTCTTAAATTTATCTATTTCCATGGATTCCAATAGATTGAGTTTCGTCCCTTTTCCACATCTGTCTAAAATCTTGTAGTTTCCATTGAATGCATGTTTATATTTACGTATATTTTCTGCATAATTCTTTATTCAAAACTCCTTCTTGTTCGCCCTAAATAATCTTTTGGGTAAAACACATATCAAATAGACACCAGATACCTTATTTATTTCTGTTTGACCTCTTGAATTATTCATTATTTTTGACTATTAACGTTATCTATTTAATTTAAAAGTATAAACCAGAAATAAACAGAGGTTGAGTCTTTTATACTTGGAGTCTATTTCGGGCTTTAGGGTCCAACAGTATTCGCTTAACAAGCCTTCGTCGCAAAATCCTTGGTATCGCCTTTCGATCTTAGTCAAGTTGAAAAAATCAAGATGTGAATGCAGAAAATGTATCTTGACATTCAAGCTCTAGTATTTGAAACGTTGCCCATGCTGCTGCTTCATCAGGCGTTAAACATTTAAACAATGTAAAGAGCTGGCAATAAAACGTCTTGTGGGTTCACAAGTGGTACAGAGAACGCGTTTTTTATCCTAGACACAAAAAACAGCAAAATTTCGTGAATCCAGATTGCATACCAATCAATAGATCAATAATAATAATGGTGGAAGGTCTGGAGAGTATGGTGGATGACAAATCCAACCCCATCCAAGCTTCAGCAAGTTCTGGCGAGTCACTATAATGTGTGTGTGCGTTGCGCGTTGTCATGGTAGAACACAAAACCCTTACTATTGGCCAATTCTGGCCGTTTTTCGTTAATAGCTTCATTTAATTTGTCTAATTAGTATATAGATGAATTGATGGTTTTGTTCTGTGGTAGTAGCTTAAAATTCAGAGCAGAATTCCTGAAAACTAAATTCCTTCCTAAATTACCAGAAAGGAATTTAGCAAAACAATTCTGGCACTGGCGTTAGATTAAGTAATCTTTACTGTTCATAGGTTTGCGTTGCGTTGCGTTGCCATTTCTGGAGTAAAACAATAAAACGATAGCGATATTCCTCGGTTTACTTTTTCATCTTTCGACCATTGCTTTATGATGACTACTGAATCGATTAACTTACTTTTTTTAATGACAATTGAAGAAGAGACACACTCGCATTTAGGTTAGATGATTGGACTAAAGATATTTGGTTAAAAATACAAGTGAAGGCATTTATTGACTGGAACCGAAATTACTTTAGACTCAAACCAAAATTGTATCCCCTTTGTTAGTTTATTATATAAGTATCTATCTGATGATGCCACTTTTTGATGAAACAAGTATCGAAAAGCAATAAACAAATTTTGAAACCCATCACTATATTAATGTTTTGTTATATAATGTATGCATAATTGAATGTAATACAAGTATATAAAACTTGCAAAACAATTCACTGTTAAAAAATTAAAAATATAATTTAGTTATTACTTATGGTATATAATCAATAGTTTAATCAAAGTAACTTCTGTTTAAGATAAGAAAAATCAAAATAATTATTTGTTCCTTTACAGCAACTTCAATACTGTAAAAATTCTACTTATATTTTATCACAATATCCGCATGCAGATACCTCACTCGCTAAAATGTGCTCTCATATTAGGATTTTTACTATTTTTGATATTTTGATAGTTACCCCACTAATTGTTATTTGTTATTGTTGTCGATATTAATAACAATATATCTTTTAATATGAAACTTTTGCCAGATTTTCCACAAAGATCATATGTTGGACCAATTTATTTCTACTTTTAGTTTATGATATTTATGATTACTTTATACTAGATGATTAGAATCATAAAATCGTGTCATATAGCTATGAGCTGCAATTTGATTTAAATAATTTGCTACAATGAACTTGCGATGAACATCGGGAAGGGAATAGTTATTAGTTTTATTAGACGTTCTTGCTTACTTAGTTAATTATTTTTAAGTGTTATTTTGAAACTATTATAGAGAAGATACAGATTTTATTTGTAAAAAAGCTCTCAAATTAAAAGGTTTTATATTGAGACACTATAGAAATAATTACGATTCATTAGCAATTTTATATTAAAACCTTGTTCAATTCAACGTCGAATATGCTTTTATTATACGGTCACCTTATTATAAACGTTAAACAAATTGAACATGTCCAGAAGAAATTAATTTGATTTGCATCATTCAAATTAAAATTATCTTATAATTATTTTTATTTTTTTTCTTGTTATTTGACAGTGACAATATGTCATTAAAATATGTCCTATAAAAGACTGAAATATGCTTTATTTGAGCATAAAAAATAGAAATAGGTACTGCAGAAGATATTATAACCAGCATTGATGGTGTACAATCATGGGTTTGAGTGGAAGATCTTTTGATGAAGAGAACTCCGCCCGTCCTCCTTTCGATTAAAATTGTGTGTATATTTTCATTTATTATAATATAAATTTTTTATTATTTTATGAGAAAGGAGTACAAAGATTTTAATAAAATAAAAATAAAATAAAATAAAATAAACTGGGCTGAAAGACCAATGGTCAATAGCCATGAAGCAGAAGACCAATTATGTTAGAATTTATTTTATTTTATACATTAAACGTATTATATTTTATTTTCATTCTGTGAATAACGATGTTTAGTAGTAAAATAAACTTGTATATAAAATATTGAAAATATTGATATTTTGCGTAGGACCAAATTAGATTAATACTTCCCATTTAAAATATTATCTGGTGATAATTGATTAAAAAACAATTTTTAGAATGAAACTATTGTTACATAATTTTAGCCTAAATAATCTTGTATAAACAATTGAGTTATGAATTATCTATTGAATTATAATTTTAAAGTTTATAAATCCTTTTTAAATTCTATCAATATAGATAAATCAATTTGATTGCAAATCATATTATGTCCAATATTTTGTTATATATTATATAATTATATTTTAATTCAATTGAGTTTATTTGTATTTCATTATGGTTTTTTATGAATAATTCTCGAAAATATTTTTATTATGTTTATTATTATGAGTAATATTGTTGAGTAAGTAATTTTAAGAAAGTTACATTCTTTTCTAAATTTTATTTAATTTTAAAGATGTAATGTATAGTTATTCTTTATATTTATTATATATATTATTTACTATATTAGAGTAAATATTCACTTCCAGAGATAATTGCAATAATCACAGTTTCTTAAATATGTTTGCTTTTCGGAGCCGAGCGGGCGCAGATAACTCTGGGAAAAACAAATAGCTAATTGAAATTTTGAATTAATGGAAACAATTAGTTTTATCTCAATATGACAAAGTTCGCCCCAGCGTCATCCGTGCCCCCTCTATGAAATATGTTTTTTAACGAAACACCCCGGCTGGGGTCAGGAGGACAGACTTTGGGGCAGTCTGGTAACGACGTTGAGCCCAGCAACATCAAAACTGTTAAAGCACGTTAAACATAAATAATTTTTAGTTAAAATTAATTACTTGAGAAACTCGGTTTTGTTGAATGTAAAAAGAAAGAAATCTACGCATTCCAACTGTAACAGTAATTGGTGTTTACATATCACTAGTATCACAAACCCAGAAAGAAAGAACCTACAAGTAAATAATAAACAACAGTACATCTACAACTTTACAAAGATAATCAAATCAAATCCGACGTGTACATAAGTATATTTCTTTCTACAACATTATACAATTAATAGAGATTAGGGTATTAATGGAAACAACACATCTGTAGACATATTTGTTGTATACTGCAACCTATTTTGTGTTCAGTTATATTTTTCAACCATAGTAGGCTACGTCACCAATAAAATACCGCAATCAATGATACGAGATTATTTATTTTATCGATGACCACAAAATCGCCGATTTCCTGTAATTCAGTTCCACCATCTATTTCACCAGAAGGAAGCTATCGATTTCGTTTATTAGCGCGTGCTGGTCGTAAAAATGATGACTTGAGGGTATTTTAGATTTTCACCATGCAATTAACTACGATTTCGATGAATTGGAGCCCTCCAGGAGTTGCACCCCGGGCCGATTACCAGTTTGTGGCTCTCTAATTGGAACACAGCAGACATTAACTGGTGTAGACTTAATGTCTTTAATTGTTTTCCGCCGTATATGGACATGCTATTAAAGTATTATATAGATCATTTAATTACTGTTAATATTTTATAAGGTGTGTACATGTATATCCGTTCAGTTAATTTATGTGTGCATATTAATATTTTACCTTTCAAATTGCACCACCAAATATAATTATTTAATTACAAGAATAATAAGGTGGAGATGCATTATTACAATAATTAAAATAATCTATAAAATATAATTGCCTATTTACCTTGGAATATCGCCGATTTTTGGAGGTCTCTGTTTTCGACAAGCACAAGCTCCATCTTGCCACGGACTTGCTGAAAATAAAATACATCAATAGATAAGTATTATACATCCTACAACCCTCTTTTTTAATGTCAGAAATTTAGTATTCTTGTACTTTACTATTAGAGTTTACAATTAGATATATTAGTTCATTAAAATGTATACGTTGTACTGGTAAGATTTAGAAGGCCAAAACACGTGTCTAATGACGATTTTAAACTTGGTTTTGTATATCATTTTATTTTTGCCTTTTTAATTATAATAAAATCATCGTAAATTTTCTTTTATTCATATTTTTTACGCCAAATGAAATTACTTAAAAACGCGAAAAAAGGATTTTATTATATTTTATTGCTGGTCCCATTGGTACAGTGGTTAGCGCGCCGACTGTAGTCAGAGGGGCCCTCGGTTTTCGAATCCGCCGGCATGGATGTTGTGAGCGTTTATACATTTATACAAATATAATTTGAATATTCGAAATAATCGGTTGTGGCTGAATAGCCTAGTAGCTTAAGCTAATTTCCCTAAAAATCATTCACCACCATAGCCCGCAATTCCATCCAACATCCTTCCTTTTTTTAACAACATTATATTTTATTACTTTTCATATATTGAAATATTTTTTTCAGTCCTATTGGGAAATTTCTAACTACTAGAACTGAACTATTTGTCCATTGTAAGTGATATTTGATTATACTGAAAATTATGATGACCATCATGGCAGTTTTTGTTAAACTACAAAATTTGAGATTTTATATTTCTGCATAATTTGCTTATTACTTTCACCTTCAAGAATAATAAAATTTCTTTATGGGAAAATTGGATCGTTATTTACCGAAATATGAAAAGATAATATATATGTTTATAATTATTTGTCAAGTTACACTTACCATCTGATAGGATAACAATAAATAACCTATAAAACGTATTATATTAAGCCAAAGGATTAATATATTCACTATTTGTTTTGAGTTATGTGAAGTAATAATCACTAATAAATCACGATTTGATTTCCTTTCTTCACTAATTTATTTTTACACGTTAAATGTACATTTCGAGCACCATGTGCTCATTTATTCAGTTATTGAAAACATGGTGCGAAATGTACATTTAACGTGTAAAAATAAATTAGTGAAGAAAGGAAATCAAATCGTGTTTTATTAGCCAAAGGATTAAATTAACTACGATATAGTAGTATAGAATAATTATTTCAAGATATAACAATTTTAATTAAAACCGATGTTAATTACTGTGTTATGCATAGAAAAGATAACTATAAGTGGTTGGGTATTATGTCTTATATTACGAAATATTCCCTAAATTATTTGAATTTAATAATAACAGTTTATATTTATCTCTCGATGACGGAAATGCTAATTAAAATGAGTCAATATCGTTATTATAAATACAAAATAATTAAATTTAAAATGAAATTAGTACAATTGGCACGTAAACCTGAATTTGACATTTCCACAAAAAATACCAGCATTATATATGAAATCTATATTCGAAATACATTGATTGATAGAAATGACACGTTGTCAATATATTGTCGTTTAATATTTAAATTGCTCAACCAGATTACGCGACCGAGTACCAATGGAGGGGTGGATTTAAGGATATTAATTACGTCTGGCGTCAGAAAGGGTGTTTGGTCCAATTAATAATTTAGAGCCAATAACAAGTGTATTGGGTAGAAACAGTAATTTATGTTTATAACCGTGCCGCGGGATTAAATTGTTCGCGAGTTTGCCGACATCAAGAAGGGCCAACCGCACGGTAATTAAGACCTGCAACTTTACAGCTTGGGTACAACTTCTCTTCATTTAATTCCAAGCCGCTATTGTTCGCATAGCTAATTCTTAATTCTATCAACAGGCGTATTTTTTATTGGAAACTATTAATATTAAAGTATTATTAAACGATAGACGTAATAAATAAATAAATTCAAGTTTATATTAATTAATAATTTCGTGAATTTACAACAATGACTCTTACTAAGACTACAATATAAATTACTTGTTGAAACAACTACTTCTTTGGCTAATACCACGATAGACATTGAAAAATGTAATTTGCGTGTTACAAATATACAACTATCAGAGCAACACCAATTTGAATGAAAATATTTCTATTGAAAAAACTAATAAATGATAGAAAATAAAAATGTATTTAAATTGTTTGAAAGTGAATATGAAATGAAAAGTTATGAACAAAATTGAATTTAGACTGATTTCATTATATTAACCTAGCAAAAGCAATTAAATGATCTAGCATTCAAGTTTATAATCATTTGCAGGCATACGTTTCGATGTTTCGATCTCTTCAGTACAGCTTTATTATAAAATTAATTTTAAACACAAATAAAAAAAAATACTAAAAGAAATATCATGAAATATAAATAAAAGATAGTGGCGACCATTACTACGTGGTAATTCATGATAAATACTAAACTAATGCAATTACTATGTTTTTTACCACTAGAAAATATGTAATATATACAGGGTGTCCCACCGAAACCGCACATCAAAAGTTTATGGACTTCTAGTGAGTGTATTTTTATGAAATTTTAATGGCTTATGCAATCAAGTGTGCTCTATTTAATAATAATTTTCAAGATTATACGAGTTCCAGTTATACCGTAAGTCATTCAAATAGAATACTATATTTTTTAATACGTATTTAGATTCTACATAAAATTATGTGAAAACAATTATTAAGTAACATAACGTCCAAATTTAAACGTTTTCGAGATAATTGATATTTAAAAAAAAAATGCTTTTTCAGAGTTCACTTTAAAAATACCTGACGGTATCCAATGATGAGTTATTTTGAAATAATAATATACAGGGTGTTCAAAATTTCAAACCACATTTAGTCAAATTTAAACCAATAAATCTCGTTTTTCTTAAATTAAAACACCCTGTATATTTTTACATATTCGGACGCAGAATTTAATTGTGCTTTTATCTATACCTATCTTCTTTACTTTTAAAGTTATTAACATTCTTATAAAGATGTGTCAATATTCTGTGCAGTTAAAAAATATTGGCTATGCATTTTATCAAGCGAAAAAAGAACAAGTTGTTTTAAATTAAAATATCAACGTATTGTTATTACTTTATTCAATATTGACGTATAGCTAAAATGAATCCCAGAGATAATTACTCCAATAAAGATATTTTTAATTTATTTTACATTCACGGCGAAAGTCTAAGAGTTTTGGAGAGGACCTGCAGATTATTTAATGAAAGGTATCCCCATTTAACGCAAACGAATAGATAGACATTCAGACGAATCGAAGCGAACTTTTGCAAACTGGTACTACTCAGCAGGCCGCGAGAAGAGATAAATTTGTAATTGATGAAGAAGAAAACGAAGTAAGTTTACTAGCCTATTTTCAAGTCAATCAACATGCTTCAATAAGATCTGCGCACAACGATCTTGGAATAACCCGATCATCTATTCAGCGAATTTTAAAGAAGCATAAAATGCACCCATATTCATTTATCAAAGTGCAAGTAATGAATCCAAATGACCATGTACATCGTTTACAATATTGTGAAAAGCTGTTAGTAAAACTTCTGGAAAACCCATTTTTTTTCGTAATATTATTTGGACGGACGAAGCAAAATTCGGAAAAGAAGGTATTGTAAATAGTCATAATTGGCACTTTTGGGCTGATAAAAATCCACATATATGATGGATGATGTTGTAGGATTTGAAATTTTCGACGAAAATTTAACCAGCAGCAGATATTTGGAAATACTCCGAAGAACGATAACCGAATTTAGCGTTAATTTACCATTAAATACTGCTATAAATTGCTGGTACCAAATGGATGGCGTCCCAGTATTCGTCGTATGCCGTAGATGAGGAATTAACAAGTATGCTTGAAGATCGCTGGTTTGGAGATCGCCTGACCTAACACCCCTTGATTTTTATTTATGAGGTCGCATTAAAACTAATGTATATGACTGATCAGTTAATTCCAAAGAAGAGTTAATTGAACAAATGATATCCGAGTTTGGCAAATTAAACCACAACGAAATCAGTAAAGCCACAAAGAATGAAACAATTCGTAGAATTTTGAAGTGTTTAGAACAAAATGGTGGCCATTTTAAACATTTATTAAACTAATTGTATGAACTACTAGAATAAGTGGAATAAAAAATAACAAAATAAAATCTTCTATCTATGTAAAATGTCACAAAGACTTAATAGATAAGAAGCTCAGTTTTAAATTAAAAGTAAAAAATCCAAAAATGCCACGATTATACTGTCTACCTAAAACACACAAAACAGGTAATAAATTTAGACCTATAGTTTTAAACATAAATTCACAAATTCAACATATAAAATTGCTAAATGGTCAGTTACCCAATTCCAGTCTTTAAACATAGAAAATAACATGTCAGTCAAAAATTCTATAGAACGTTCGAACAAACTAAAAAACTTGACATTATCAAATAATCAAAAATTATTTTTTTTGATGTTGAATCCCTCTTCCCTAGTATACCCATTAGAGACACTATTGCTATCCTAGAAACCATATTAATGAAAAATCAAATCCCAACGGAAAAAATCAAAGTTTACATTCAACTCACAGAATTAGTCATGGAATGTAACGTTTTTGAATACAATAATACAAACAAACCTTCGGCACAGCGATGGGTAACCCCTTATCCCCTTTCTTAGCTAACATCTTTCTAAACCACTTTGAAAATAATGCAAAAAATACACTAATCGAGTTCCCGGACATTTTGTCCCGATACGTCGATGACGTTTTTGCCATAATTAATTCTGACTTTAAAATAGATTCATTTGTTACATCTCTCAATAATTTTCACAAAAGTATAAACTTCACCTATGAAATTGAACAAAACAACTCTCTACCCTTCTTAGATATAATTATTTCATGTAAAAACAACAGACTAGAATTTGATATTTTCCGTAAACCCACACACACTTGAAATACAAATTAGCAGCCTTCAATAGCCTCATCCATCGAGCATTTAACATTCCTTTGTCCAAAGAAAATAGAGAAAAGGAGTTCAACATCATTATTAATATTGCGAAAAGCCTCAATTACAATCTTCATACAATTAAAAAACTTTTTAATAAACACGCGTTTAAAAATAAACTTAGGTTTGCAACTAGCCTTACACCATATAATCATAACAAAGATAAAAATACGTCAAATTAATTTATTCCCCAAAAACTGAGTCGCATTTCAATAAATTATATAAAAAATCCACCTAACTCCTGCGTATTATTCAAACTCAAAATTGAGACAATTATTAGGAACCACCCTTACTAAAACAAATGAATTAGAACAATCAGGAATTTATCAATTAACTGTAACAATTGTGACAAAATATACGTAGGTCAAAGACAGCAAAATTTACAAATTAGATTTAAAGAACACTTAACACATGCAAAAAATTTAAATAATGAAAAATCCGCGGTAGCTGACCATATAATAGAAACAGTACATGAAATCACAATAAATAATATTAAATTACTCAAACAGTCCAATTATCAATTAAACATGTTAGAGGCAATACAAATGAAAAAAAAAGAAAGTAGATTAATGAATTTAAGTCCATTACAAAACGTATCGTCCTAATACCTTTTTCCAAATACCGTCCATAATTTACATTTTTTTGGAAATTACCCTACCACCCTTCCAACTTATTTACATAATTTGTCCGTATAAATATTGTTTAATTTTAGTTTTGTACTTAGTATTAAACCATTGATAATGGTCACTTTGTGTACGAAATATATATTTGGTATTTCGAATAAACTGTGTGAAGAAAATTTTTAAGTGCTTTATTTTATAATCAAGTTTATCTTTATGTAACTCAACCAATGAATTTACTGTTGCGTCATTATATATATAATTGCTGTATATTTATTTCTTTAATTATTTAAAGATTTATGTATTATGTATTTATATACATCATCCTATGTGAATATAAATAACAAAGGCATACCTATAAAAATAAAAAAAAAACGCTGATGATATAATGATAAATATGTAAAATAATATCATAACATCTACCTTGTCAATGTGCAAAATATTATAATATTCCTATGATATTGTATTACTTTTAATATTACATTAAACGAATACACATTATAAATGAACATTTTCCAACCAGTTTTCTATATACATATGTAAAATATTACATAAGTCTTCAAACAAAAGTTAAAGAGAATAAAAAAACTGAACAAGTTTGATTAAAACATGTTTTTCATATAGTTAATAATTTTGACATTTTTTGCCTATTACTAATAAACTATAAATGAGAAAATTATTATGAATAGTCTTTTTGCGTAAACCTCATAGTTTTCGAGAAAAATATAGGGAAAGTACTATTTTTTAGTATGTTTCATTTTTATAAATATGGTTTTCAAATGAAACTATAAATATAGGCTTTTATCGTGATTTTAAAGACAAATAGTTTATTGGAATTGTTTGAAAGAAAGTGTTATGGTCAATTAATATAATAATAATAACATAAGAACAATATAATGACAAATTCGGAGAAAGTACTAAGATTCTCACATCACCATTTTTAATTAAAAGAGGATTAGGTATGCGGTATGCCGAATGACACACCACTTTAATGAGGTCGGCCTCCGATCCCTCCATTGGCAGGATTAGCGATTTTGAAGTCAATGCCAAAGGTTACGAATACATTTCACCCAGCCTTGATAGAGGCCGTTAAAGAGCAAAAACTGCACTTCAAGAAGAATTCGATTATACATAAAGTTTGTTTAACAACTTTAATGACTAAATTTAAAGTTTCATTTTAAAACAACAATTTCTTTCCAAGATTAAAAACTAATTAAATAGATAAAATGTGCATGCAACAGAAGTAGATGTTTACTGGTTTATTGAGAAATAAATGTTCAATAACTGCCGCAGATAATGCATTTTAGCAGTGATCAGGATTATGATGAATTTTATTGGAATTTTAGAACAAAACAAAAATTACAGTTCTTAACATATATTGGCTCTCCTTTGACAGCAATTAGTATTTATTTATTTATCTTTTACCCTTTTATCCATTACGGGTGTCGAACTCTATAATATGTCTTAGTTATTTTCTTTTACTCTTCTTTTCTACTGTTCTCTATTTTGTGCAATTTTTCTTACTTCTTCCTATCCTATTCCTCTTCTTTTCACTGCTTAATGTACTTGCTCGTTCCAACCCTTCCTTGGTTTTCCTGTTTTCCATCTTTCTTTCTTAGGTATCTAATTTCCATTTGATTTCCGTTGATTTTGCTGTTATTACTTTATATGGTTACTCATGGTTCATTTTTATATGTCATTGTTCTTTTAATATTTTTTTATTGTGCTGTACATCATTCCTGTTTTGCCTATTCTTTCATCTATTTCTGGATCTATCTAACATGTTTCTTCTGTTGTTGATCCCAGGTATTTGAACTGCTTAACATGCTCTATCTGCTTTATGTTTAACTCTCTTTTTTGATTGTTAACTTTTGATGATATTACCATTGTTTTAGTTTGTTTTGTTTGTATTTTTTTTTTCATATTTATCTATTCCAGATCCTTTTTGTATATTTCCAGGTTTCTTTGTAGTTTTTCTTCGGAATCTGTTATTAGTATTATGTCGTCTGCAAACATTAATATTTACATTTTTGATAGTCCCATATTTAAATATCTTAAATTACAACCTCGTCTCAGTTCTATTTTTGTCTTGAACTCCTCTCATTCTTTATTTCCTATTTCTATGTTATTTTTGTTTTTTTTCTGTATAATTTCTTTATTGTGTTTATTATGCCTCTTTCTATCTCTTGTTTTTCAAGTTTATGCCATATGTCCTCTTTTCATTCATTTCCCTTTTTAATTATATACTCTTAGTTGTCTCATTATGTATATTAAGGGGGAATTACTCTTTAGAAAATTCGACAATTCAATTTTTTTTTTGCATTTTATTATAGTCTGGTGTTCTGAGGGTGTGTTTCGAAAATATTAATTTGATATTCGTAGAACTCCCATAGTTACACAAGCTTAGGCTGCGGCGCGGTACTCAAAACGCGCTTCAGGAGAGTAATACCCCCTTAAGACTTGGGAGTTTCTATTTTTTTTTTAATCTGTGTTGATCTTCTCCCAGCTTTTTTTCTTTTTATTTTTGCCTCTATTATCCTAGCAAAGATTTTCCCTGATATGTTTCTGAGTACAATACCCCTGTAGTTGTTACACATGTTTTTGTCTCCTTTTTGTGTATGGGAATTATAATTCCCTTGTTCCAATCGTCGCGTTTCTTGTGATTCTTCATGGTGTTGTTGATTATTTTCAAAAATTCTTCTTTCCCGTTTTCCCGCATAAGTATTTTTATCATTTCGGCTGCGATGTCATCTGCACCTGGAGCTATTCCTAGTTTTATTTTCTTGATTGCTGCCTCCAGTTCTTCCATTGTTATTTCTTTGTTTCCTCAATTTGTTTTTATCTCCATTATGGTCTGTTTCTGTTATTTCGTTAAAGTATTCTGTTCATCTTCCTAATATCTTCTGTTCTTCGGTTATTATATTTCTGTTTCTGTCTTTTATACTTGGCTGGCTTGGGGTCCTTTTATTCCTAATTTTGGTTTTCTGTGAACGTTTCTTTCAGTTTCTTACCGAACTCCTCCAAGGATTTCTGTTTTGCTATTTTGTCTTTATTTTGTGTATCACTATTTTATTTGCTTTTCCTGTTTTTATGTAAGTTTTTTCTCTTTTTTTTTGTTTTTACTAATTGTTTTATCTCCCTTGTTCCACAGCTTTCTAGGGCTACTTCATTCATGATTTCTTTGAGCTTTTTCTATTTTCTTTTTGCTCCTATTTTTTTTTGTTCGACCATACATTTTTTTGGTTTCGATTGGTACTCTTTCCTAATTTCTTCCTCATTCAATTTGTAGGTTTTTGTTTATTATTCTTTCCTACTTCGTACTCCTGTGTTAATTTCCATTTTAAGTAGTGGTCACTCCCTATTTCAGCTTGTCTTGTTATTTTAACATTTTTTACTTTTTTCATTCTTTTCCATCTATAAAGAAGTAGTCTTTTATTGAGATTCTTTTCTTGGTCTAGCTTTTCTAGTGTATATGTGAATGTTTTTGTTTTTGAATTTTGTATATAATGAGGTTGTTTGCTGTACATAATTCTATTTTTTCCATTTTTGTTTCTGATCTCACTTCCTCATCTATCTCTCTTTGCCTTTCTTATTCTGCCCTACTCTTCTATTAAGACCTCCCATGATTATTGTGCTTTTTTTCTATCATCTATTTCTTTTTGCAGTCTCTCATAAAATGTCTCTTTTTCGTCTCGGTTAAACCTAGGTAGTTTTCATTTCTTCAATTAGTTCCTTTTCTTTTCCTTTAATACTTTTTACATTCATAATCCGATTTTTATTCTATTTAACTTTTTTCTTGTACCACTTTCTTGATTAATTTTTTTTAATTTGCTTTTCTATTAGTTGCTTTCTTATTCGTTTTCTAGAACTATTTCTACTCCATTTGCTTCTTTAATCCATCTATACTCCTCTCCGTTAATTGTTATATTTCGGTATCCTATTCTGATTCTTTTTCCTTTTGCTTTTTCTTCTCTTGCTATTTCTCTAATTTCTTTTTGTACGAATCTTTCATAATGTGTTACGTCATTATCTATAATATATCTTGGATCCTCTTAAATTTCCTTTGGCTCTAATTATTTGTATTTTTGTTTCCCATGTCCCATCTTCGACTCGTATTATTTGTTTTTCTTTATGTAGTGTGTGTGCTTTTCCTATTTTGGCTTGTGTCTTTAATTTTTTGCCTTTTGTTTTCTCTTTCTCTTTTTGTAAACATTTGCTTCTTTATTTTTCATTTCCTTTTAGTTTTATATTTATATTATATGGACCTTTGCATGTACGTGATTTGCTGTTTTAGGTTCCTCTGAACTGAACAGAGATTTGCGAATTTGAATTTACTTCTTTTTTTGTATCGCGCCTGCCGACCACAATTGTGGCTTCTCGTCAGGAGCTTAGGCTCCTTACTTTCCGGCTTATTGATTTATAGGCTGATTTATAATACCTTGGTTTCACTCTTTTCCTCGCCTTCTTTCGTTCTTGTTAAGTTCTTTTTCTTCTTCTCCGGTGTTTGTAGAATTGGTTTGCCACTCTACCTTTGTTATTTCGCTTTTATTTATCGTTGTGTGCGATCCGTCCTCACCGGTTTGCTTGCAGCACAAAAAAAGCAACGAAAATTTTAAAATTTTATATAAGTACCACAAGGGGAGACAATTAGATCTACTTTACCAGCTAGAATTAACAAGTTATGCTAATTTTATTAAATGAACAAACTGATGTTAATAATTCAAATCTACTAAATCTGTAGTCGGCTTAACTGTAATGACTCCCACTGTATTGCATTGTTAATATATAAGTCGCAATTGTAATACGTTAAAGTAATTACTCATCTCCCTGATAAAGCCATGGTGTGGCTACATAACATCCGTGTTTTATTAATTTAAATGTATGATTATTTCTTAAAATAATGAAAATAGATCTACTGCAAGAAATACTCAAACCATTTATGCAGAATATTCATTATGACAAACACTATGTGAGACATAGCGCTGTTTACCTATATCAAGTTAGTTGAGTTTAAACTGGTCGTCTCATAACTAGTTACCAAACGTTGGAACATCAATTTAAACGGTGTCTTTATAAAATAGGCAGAATGTGCGCAACGTTTGCCCTAATGATTAATTTTGATAATAAAGTTAGATTATTTTGTCGTCATGTACAAGAATGTGACTGACGATACATGACTTAATAAGCAATAATCTAAACAGAACCAAAACAAAATAATCGCAATTAACTCTCAACATCAACCGTCTATTATCGAGAACTTATTACTTAAATTACAAAAAAGACAAACCAGTAATGAAATAATCAATTATTATTTATTTATTGGCACCTTATCAAATTCATAACTTCAAAATAGGCGACTTTTGCAAAAAAAAAATCCGGAAACGCGTAACGTATTGTTACTTTCCCTATATACGAAGTATATATAGGGGAAGTATTGTTTTCGTGATTTTTTTGAATTTTTTTTTTTGCGGAAATATCCGTTTTGAGGTCCCCTGAGTCCATTACACTAATTTTTGGAAAAACAAATTTTTGTGTGTGTGTGTGTGTCTGTCTGTCCGTGGGCGCTGTATCTCAAAAACAAATGATCCGATTGAGATGAAACTTTAAACTTAAGGTTTTATCGTTAAAAACTGGAACTGAAAAGCTTTTGGTAAACATTCATAAATCGGAAGTTGAGGCCGTTTTTTGTTTTTTTGCGATATTTTTGTTAATATAAAAAATATTTCAAAGCTTTTTAAACAAAAGTTAAAGGGAATAAAAAGATAAACAAGTTTTATTTAAACATATTTTTCATAAAATTTTTAACTTTCGAGAAAAAAATAAAAATTGAAAATTTGGACATTTTTATAAACTATAGGATTTACATGAAATTTATATGAGAAATAATTGTAGAGAATTCTAAACTAAACAAATTATTAATTGGGTTAAGTGGTAGAGTAGCCTTAATGGCTAAACGTCGCCCACTTTTTTTTTTGAATAAAGACGTTTATTATTATTATTATTATTAATAGGAATAGCCTTTTTGCGTAAACCTCATCGTTTTCGAGAAAAATATAGGGAAAGTACTATGATGGCCACATCACCATTTTTTTTTTCTTGTCCTCATTTATTATATACATAAAGAAGTGTCCTCCAAACTTTTTTCAAATGGAAAGGTATGTCAAGTAACACCTTGTTTGAACACACTATTTATTTCTTGACTATTTTCAAAGGCCATGTGATAAACAAAAGAAAACTAATTTTATAATTTGAATATTATTTAATGAAACACATGTTCAAAATGGGCACTATTTCTTTCTTGGCACAGTGACAATCGATAATAACATGCATCTGTACTGTTATTTTAACATTTCTGCCTAATATGTTGCTTGAGGTCGTCAATGTCGTTCGGCTCTTACTCTTGAGATATCGCTACAAATAAGTCAAGGGGATTAAGATTCGGAGATCTCGCCGGCCATTCAATGTGACATCTTCTTCCAATCCATACAATGCTGGCATAATGTCGTCTTAAAGAAACGTAAGATATGTTGCTCCATCAAGATTGCTCTCGAAGAATGCTGGTCCTACAATCTTATCTACCTATTATTCGAGACCATACATTGACTTTTTGCGGGAACTTAGTATGACTTTCTCGCATCCAATGAGAGTTATGTTTAGCCCAAAAAAAATTTGATTAACGTCACCATGTAAGGTAAAAGCCCTTTCGTCGGAAAATAGAATTGCTGAAATGAAATCTGTTTATTGTCGATCAGGTTCATCATTTGCTCGCTACATTCGATTTGGCGGTCCGCGCCATCCTCCGTTAATTCCCGGAGTGCTTGCATCTTGTAAGGATGCAGCTTGGCTGATCTAATTTTCAGGACAGTAGTATGACTAATGTCGTTGTCACGGATCAGTTGCCTGGTTAGAGTCACGGATTTTCTTAAAGAGTTAATAATACGTTTAGCCTGGTATCTGCTTCAACAGTGGGATTTCGCTGTCTGGGTACAATTGACATGATCCAAATTATTGTATTGTATCTCAATTTTGCTTATGGTACCTTGGCTAATGGGATGCTGTAACCGATCATGTGTGACTGCTTTGGTGACTATTATTATCACTAGTAACGAGGCAAAGTGGTTACAAAATATCAATACACATGTCAAAAATATACAACTTTACACCGAAACGTGTTCTACATAAAATTGGTTTACTTTTTATCACGTGGGCTTTAAAAATATTCAAGAAATAAATAGTGTGTCGAATTCCTTACGAAGAGATCTTTCAATCGAGGTGTCACTTGACATACCTTTCCATTTGAAAAAGAAGGTCGGAGATGGCTGGGCACTTCCGGGAACAGATAAACAAACAGCATATACATAGAAATAAGGGCAAGAAAAAACATTACGTAACATGTTTTGGGATTTTTTGCAAAAATTGCCTACATCGAAGTTATAAATTTTATTCCACTTAAAGTTTTCAGTTATAAGCAACAATGTAGGTGAAATGCAGGCAGTTGAGAGGAAATTATACTTGTTTTTCTACTGAACACATATTAAGTGTGTAATATATCGGAATTAATAGTTATTTTGTTATTGGCGCAATTCTATGTGCGCAGTATCCCTTTTTATGTTAACCGTTTTTATTGTAACTATTCGTGAGCCAAAGCAGAGAATAAATCGAGCTAGCAACGAGTGTGAACCTCTTTAATATATTTCCAAGTGTGCTCTTTCCCATCCCCGTGTTAATACACAATAAAATGTATCAGTAGAAAAAGAAAGATAATTGAAATCAAATTACGTGTTTTAATATATCAAAACAATTTAAAAGAGATTTATTAAAAGATAACTCTATATATCTTTTAATAACAGCAATATATAAAATAAGGAAATAGAAGATTTGTAAATAATATTAAATTAACTGAAACTACGGCTATTAACCACATCTTGAATATATATTATTGCAATAAAGTTTTCTATATATTGTATGTCCTTAAATCAATATTAACTTGGCCAATGCAAGTGTTTTGTGGTGCAACGGAATATTACAATAAATAGACCATACATTATTTGGTAAATAGTTATTTTGCAATTCCTAAATTGCCAGATTCATTATTTGTTAGTAAACATAAATTAGCTTAATGGTTTAAATTTCCTGGGTAATAATAATAATACTAATATATACTGAAATAAAACAGCATAGTTGAGAGCGTTATACTTTTATTGTTAAATACTACAATATGTTCCTGATAAAGCCATTGTATAGTAAAACATGTTGCAGGGTTCAACAATAAAAGTAAAACCCTCTCAATTGTGTTCTTTTAATGCATTAAAGAGTTGCATCATGTATCCGCCTAATTCATTGAAAAGATGTAATGTATTGTGTTCTAGGCTAATATAGTTAAGATAAATAAATTAAAATATTATTAGTTAACAAGATACATTTTCCCAATAGGTTGTTGAAAAAATTCACTTGGTTTGTTTCACTAAATTGTTTATTTTGTATTCGACTAGTTTCGGCACTGGGCCATTATCAAGAATAATGTATAATTATAATAAGGGCGTTCGAAATTGGGGAAATCCAGAGCTCTTCATTATCGTTGACCACGTTTTTGCCTGCTGCTCGGGCTTTACTAATCTCTAGGCCTTCCCGGTAATTGAGAATTTTTCCTTTATTACCTGTATATAAAATTTTACAATTATGCGCGCTAAAATAATGGTTAGAGGTTACACAATGTTTGACAAATCCAGTAGAAAGTTTATTATTGAGAATGTCCGTGCGATGTTCTTTTAATCTTGTTTCGAAGGATCTTCCCGTTTGTCCTACATATAAAGCGTCACATTCTTCACAAGCTATCTCATATATTCCACTTGTTTTCATTTTATTGTTTTCTGTTTTTATTTTATTATTTATTAACAGTTTATCTAAATTGATTGAATTGGTCATTATGATATTATAATCTTTGCTCTTTATTGTGTTCTTGATTTTTTGAGAGAGATTTTTTACGTACTCTAACCTTTTCCAATTTATATTCTGTGATGTGTTTGCATTATAAAAATATTTTTGAAGTTGTTTTCCTTTTTTTCATTTTAATCATATGATCGATTAGTTCTTCTTTATAACCATTATTAATAGCTATAGTTTTAATTGTTTTCAATTCAATTTGGTACTCTATGTTATTAAGGGGGATATTGAGTAACCTGTGCAAGAGAGAATGAAAGGCACTGAATTTGATTTGATTATGTGTATTTGAATTTTCGTGAATTATTGTATCTGTGTAGGTTTCTTTTCTAAATATCTTATATGACAATGTGTTATTGACTGTTTTTGAAATAGTTAAGTCTAAAAAGTTGATGTTATTGTCTATTTCTTTTTCTACTGTAAATTGTATGTTTCTGTTTAAGGAATTTAAATGTTTTGTAAAAATGTCTAATTCTCTGAATGATCCTGTCCAAATACAAAAAATGTCGTCTACGTATCTTGACCAGAAATATATATGTTTGCTTGAAGACTGTTTTAGTAATTTATTTTCGAATTCATCCATATATATTTCAGCTAATAATGGTGACAGAGGTGATCCCATGGATAATCCATCTGATTGGGTGTATATTTTATTATTGAATTCGAAGTAACATTGTTTTATACAAATATCTATTAGATTTTTAAGTTCTGTTTTTTGTATGTCTGGAATGGATGAATTTTTGATTTTTTTGTCTAAAATGATTTTGAGTTCTATAGTAGGGATTGAAGTAAATAAACTTTTCACGTCAAACGAGATTAATTTTGCATTTGGGGGGATAGAGTAATCTTTTAATTTGTTAACTAATTCTATTGTGTTTTTTATTGAAAATTGTGGTTTGAAATTTATGAGCTGGGGGATTAGAGTATTTAAAAATTTGCAAAGTTTATACGTCGGAGCGTATAAATATGAAACTACAGGTCGCATTGGAATTTTTTCTTTGTGAATTTTAGGGAGAATTAATCTCGTTTGACGTGAAAAGTTTATTTACTTCAATCCCTACTACCTTTCAACCATCATCCTCTGGACTCTAGTGGCAAAAACCGTCAGCAGACCTGAGGAGACCGAAGAGGTATCAATTAAAGGAATTCCACTGCCCGGAGAGGGAGCAATGGACGATAGTCCGTTGCCCGAATCGCCGAAGGGTAAGTAATGTTCAAATTACTACAGATTAATATACACCACTATAGGGCGGCATCTGCTGCCCTCAGTGCATATATCCTAAGAGAAAATATTGACACTGCACTTGTACAAGAGCCATGGCTTCACAAGGAAATAGTAAAGGGTTAAACATACAAATTCTGTGGGGACGTAGAAAGTGAACCCACAAGCTCCCGTCTACTCAAGACGCTCAGCAAAGATCATGCTGGAAACATCGGCTCACTGCAGAACAAAAATGGAAAGTACACAGACTCGGTAGAAGAGACCCTGCAGGAATTACTGCAGACGCACTTCCCGGGTTCTGCAATACTTGACAATCCTGTTTCCGAGGACCTAAACGAGCCCAACGCAGGGGCTCCAAAACGGGACTAGGAAACAGCGAAAATGATAATGATGGACGACCTTCTGCTGCTACTCGAAAGCCAGGGCATATATGCACTAGGGTATGCAGATGATCTGACCATTCTAGTAAGCGGGAAGTTTGGGACCACTGTATCAAACTTGATGCAAAGGGCACTAAATACCGTAGAAAGATGGTACAGGAATGATGGGTTAACAGTAAACCCATCCAAAAAGGCGATCGTCCCCTTTACTAGAAGACGAAAAACCAATGACATAAAATCATACATATGTATGAAATGGAAGTTCTAATCAAATATGAAGTAAAATATTTAGGGGTCATACTTCATACCAGATTGAACTTCAACTTCCACCTAGCGAGCATCAGCAAAAAGGCCATGAGAGGACTTTTGTGACCCGAAAAATGGTAGGACGCATATGGGGGCTGATACCCAGTATTACCAAATGTCTGTACACTGTGGTCATAAGACCTATAGTGACATACGCGGCGCTTGTTTGGAGAGAACAGACCTAAACCAAAAATACAGCAGTAAAACTTGAAAGAGTGCAAAGACAGGCGTGTCTGCTGATCACTGGGGCAATGCGGACAACGCCCACGGCAGCCATGGAACACATATTATCGCTAACATCACTACATCTATTTGTAATAATGGAAGCTAGACACGCAGCCTATAGGATGCACATAAACGGACACACTTTAAAAATGGGGGCATCAAGACCGGCAACATATAAAGTACTACGAGAAGAAGAGACACTAAAAATGAGGTCCGATTTCACCAAAATCGTACACCCATCCTGCAGATTTAAAACGATCATACCACAGCGGAGTGAATGGACAAATGGAACATATCCGGGAACGAGTAAAGAAACCATCTGGTATACAGACGGGGCCAAAAATACTAAAGGAACCGGGGCCGGCATCTATGGAGGCTGCAACCGGAGCAAACAATTCGCGATTGCTCTGGGGAAGCAAGCCTCTATCTTCCAGGCCGAAATAGCCGCCATTGACTGTAAGTTATCAAATGAGCACAAAAAGGCATAGCAAAATTTGGGTTAGTTGCTATTTGTTGAAGTGTCCATTCACAAAATACTACTCTATTAAGAAAATCATTTCCACGAAGTTCTTGGTGCAATGAAATATGAAACGGATGATACTTATTATGGTGTTAAATACTACCTAGGGAAATTCCGGAATCGCGTTGTAATTGTCGTGTACTTATTTGTGTATTTTGCTGAACAGCTGCTAGCACAGCTATTTCATTGCAAACTCCTGTGACAGTGTTTTCCCGTTTTCTTTGTTTGGGTTGTACACTACCATGCGATAAAAATGTTCTAACAATATTGTAAAAAAAAGACCGCGATCGAACATTATCCGGAAAACGCTCAGCGTATAAGACAGCCTCGTCAATATTTCTCATAGATTCGCCATAAATCAAAATCATTAAAAATTTTTCTTCTACGCCTGCACGAGGCATTGTTCACTTGTAATTGTTTTCTAGAAATGAAATTAAATGAATTCTGCAAAAAATAAATACTATCCAAATGTTTTTTCGGAGATGCGCATGTGAGTCTACTCATTGTCGTTTTTTGATGATATTTGGCCGTCATTGAGCGATATAGCGTGGCGGGAGAGGTGGGAATAGTTTTACATTTCTCCCAGCACGTCGCATCATTTCTCATCAGCATAGGGAACCTTATTCGAATCCCCTCGTATTTCTCAGGAAATCCCCATTTTTAAACGATTTTTGCCAATTTTGAATTTTGTCAATTATAGCGTCGTCTGTGACGAATACAAAAAAAAATCAGATAAAACTTTCTTATTTTTCCTGGAGTATTCAAATCCGTATAAAAAATGGGGGTTGGTATTAAACTTTTCTATTTCTCACCTCCTATCCCCTAGGTGTTTGAGGGAAGTGGGTCGGGTTTCGTATCATCCCCCTCCGAGGCGAACAAATTTTAATTATAATTTTTTTTATTCGATGTGTAGTTTTCGAGATATTTCAATGTCTTCACTTAAATTGAACATCCTATATATATATATATATATATATATATATATATATATATATATATATATATATATATATATATATATATATATATATATATGTATAAATTAAATAAAATTAATTTACCGATGCAGATTGTTAGAAATGAAATTTGTAAATGAAAAATAATTATTTTTCTGAGCATTACTGCACCGTTATCTCACAAAACATATGCAAGACATAACAGCTAATAGTTAAAACAACTACTCCTCGTGCTAATGCACCCCCAGGCATTGAATGATATAACTATTAGCTGCCGTCACATGACTTAAATCACATTAAGTACAATACGACGTTTTTTGTGTTGTTATCGTTTCTTTAGGCACATCACGAAATTATTAATAATTATTTTTCATTTACAAATTTCATATATATATATATATATATATATATATATATATATATATGATATAGGCAAATTGACAGCTCAATTCGTTTTTCAATTGTCTACGCCGACTTAGATTTTCCGAGGATTTTTGGATTATTGTGTTACAATTGAAATCAAAGACACTATTGCACTGTTATCAATATTTTCTAATATATTTATATTTTATAATCATTTTTTTACAAATCATCATCATTTTCAATCTAGTATATGTGGTTAATTTTATTCCTCGCAAATCATACAAATTAATGCTACTTGAAAATTATGAAATTGAAAAATCACTTTTGGATACTAATATAGTATCCCTAAATTATAAAACAAATCTAGAAACAAAACCGTTGCTCAAAAGGTTGAAACGGTTAAACTATTTACAATATATACAATCTAATTCACAGAAATCTCATTACACTCAACATATTTAGAATTATTTTGATAAAACACTTTACACAAAATTATTAATATCAAGACATATCATAGTTTTAATAATTGACAAGTAAGTTATATTTTTTACATTTTTAAACTTATATTAAAAAAATGTATACAACATTTTATAATATAAACATAATTAGATATAATAACAATTTATATTGTGTTATAGTTTTGCATGATTAAGGCTTAAAGCTGAAACCGGTAGCAAAATATATATTTTAATAAGGAAGTACTTTTCTCTCACTCATAGTACATAACCATACTACGACATTTCACAATGTAACATTTTAACTTTTAGTACCAGCCACTTTTTATAGTCACCCCTACTGATGATGATAAAAAATGTCTTGAAGTGCAGTATGATGTAGACATCTTTAGTAACAATAAAACTGAATTTGTTAATTCTTTAAAATCTTGTTTGTTGCAATTTCTTTGGTACTCATTTTCCGCTCTATTATTTTAGTTGGCTGTTGTTATGGTAATGTTTATTTCTCTAATTTTTATTATGTTATAAGTTTATGTTTCTTTTATAAGTGTTTGCATTATTTATCTAGAAACTATCTCATTGATTGATTTATTTTTGTATTGTCCCTTGTAATTAGGCTTCGGTCTGTTGAGGAAATACAGATTATTATTATAAATAGCAAAGTATGATTTATATAAATATTAGTTAGTAAGTGAATAAATATTGGTTGTTGCAAAATGTACAAAAGAACGTCATCAAACACTTAAGGAATATGTAGAACCGGTTATATGAAAAGTCTACAGTTGTAAAAGCTTAAACCACCTAATTTAATATAATATCATTAACAATTTTATATATCTATGAATACATTTAAAAATAAATACAAAAGCACTTAACACGAGAAAAATAATTACAAACTTTATTGCGTTGAAACTAAACTGTATATTTTTCAATAGTTATAATTGTTACAAATAAATTCCCATAATTTTATATTGACGTAGGATTCAATAATTTGAAATGTTTCAAATAACAATAATTTAATATCTACATCTCAATCAGAAAAGTGTTATTTTAAATCGATGCGAAAGATAATACCACTAGTTAATACACAACCAAAATAGAATGTTTTGATTTTTGTATATATTACATATTAATTCTCAGCACAATAAATTGCATAATAAATATGAAAAATATATAACAGAACACTATAAATTCCCTGCAATTCATTAACAATATACCAAAACTCGTAAAATAAAAAAATACTTACGAGAGTATTGATTGTCCATTGCCTGTAAATCTACACGACGACGCGCACGAATTTCGACTGGCGACGCGAAATATCCGTTTCAACGTTATCTTTACTGTTCGTAAAAAAATAACTTGGACTGCAGATTGAAAAAAAAGAATGGAAATATTGGACATGATCTGTGTTTACGCTTGGTCAGCCATAGACATAACAAACGGAGCGGATCGCTTGGTGGATTATATCTGTCGGCGACGTTATCTCATTCAAACAATTTGCAATATTTCGATTTAAATTAGCTTAAAGTACTGCTGTATATGGCAACAAGGAAAACATAACGTAAGGTAATGTGTGACGGAATTAGGAGCATTTCAAAAAGATTATTTTAAATTCTTGCCTACATTAGCACGTATTTGATAAGAGAACTTGAACGTATATTGTACATAACCACACATACACACATTTTCTTGTCCGAATTAAATCCTATAAATTCAAACTAGAAACAATAACATATTATGTAAGCAGTCAAATTAAATTTAGATGTTAGTACCATAATATTTGATTTCTTCCTCTTAATATTTATTTTCGTTATAACACATACCACAACTTAATTAATTATTTTGTTGTAATTAATTATAAATTAAAATCAATAAGAAATTAATTCTTAATTTAAAAATATATTCGCAGGATGATAAATAATGACATTTAAGATAATTTGTAATGTTTATAGGTATCAAAGTCGATAGGTAAAGCTCTTGTTCCAAGCGATAGGCCAGCAGTGTTTAGAATAATTAATACTAATTTTTATTCTGTATACTTGAGGAAGGGAATAAATACTAAAATATTGTTTGTTAGCTTAATGAGAACGATCACAGTGGATAATAAAGACAAGAAAAAAGATAAATAAAGGTTTGCCAAAAGTGAGAAATTAATAGAGTTAATTATAAAATACTAAGAATTCTATGGTATTGGACAAAAAATACGAAACAACATAGTTTAATATAAGGTTAATACGGACTATGATGTTCGACCAATTATACAAATAGTGACAATATAGCCCCTTGCGAAGAAGAAGGAAAATTCATAAAATAGAGAGTGACAGAATCTAGAGAGCTAGTAAAAAGGATGGATCTAATCGCTTTTGTGTTTTACTAATGTGATTAAAATGGATATTATAACCTGAATTAAAAACGATTATTAAATTGGCAAGTGGAAGTAATGCCCAAAGACTGATATAAGATGGCATTAACTATTGAAATATAAGTATGCCAATTCAATGTTTCGTTTATGTATTGAACCTGAAACATAAGTCACACTTATGAAGACTGTATTAAAAGAGCTTTCTAGCAAAACCTTATAATTGACAAGTCGATGAAGATGGAGCATTCTATAGTGCAAAAATAAACCGGATGGTATGTAGTATTCATAATGGACTTCATGTAAACCTTGAATTATTAATTTCAATCACAACTCTGTTTAAAAAATGTTAAAGCATTCATAGATCAATAGACACAAATGTTGATATAGTGCAGGGGTCAAAAACAACCACAATGTGAATATTAAAGGGACGTTTGGGTCAGTGATATCTTTTAGTGAATAATAAGATACATTTTATTAAGAAAATAATTACAATACTCTTTTAAACTTTAATTATTATTATAAAAACGAATAAAATTCTAATTATTATAAAAACAAACATAGTTGAATGAACTTTATTTATAAATGTTCTCTTCGATATTAATGCCTCCCCTGATATTGAACTTGTGATGTCAATTTAGTCACGTCTTGTGTATAGTCAGTCGTTTTAAGACGAATATAAGCATTTCAATTTTTTGTAGTTAACCTGCTCCTGTTCTTGCTTAAAATAAATTTTATTTGTGAAAATATTTGCTTACATTTATAAGTTGAAAAGCCAATTGAAAAGCCAATTTTTTTCAAAGATGAAAACTTCATAGGAAGTGATGCCCAACACGTCGATATCATGAGGAAATTATAATTTTCTAAATGCGGAAACATTTAGAAAATTATAATTTCCTTAAATTTATTCATCCATAACGTTAAATTTTTTAAATCAATCATTTCTAAACTAAAATTTTCAATTTTTAGATATTGTAAATACTGCAGATTTAAAACATTTTCTTCTATTACATCGGCCTTTATTATAAATGTAAACATGTTGCAATGCTTCTTAAAACTTTGAAATCGACTTTCATATTCACTTTTAATGACGAAAATCCAACTTTAGAACATATTTAGATTGCTTTCATCGACATTTTCTTTTTCATGTTCCCTTTTTAACAAAGGGAAGAAGATATTTTTTTAGTTTTTATGTCAGTTTCAAAATTGTATGGTTTGTATTTCCTTAGAGTCGTACGTTAAAATCATTATAATGATTCATTATGTTTATCATTGAGTTCTATATCATTTTCACCGATTTCGTGACGAAATATTTATATATCATCAAAACACTCTACAAATCTATTAAGTACTTTACCTCGACTTAACCATCGTATTTCAGAATGTAACAGCAAATTTCGATTCAATTTCTTCCAAAAAAGCTTTGAAGCGCCTGTATATTAATGCTGATCTTAACAACATTTCATTGACTATGGAGGCTTCTACTTCGTTATACATTTTAATCACAAATTAAACACAATAATTACTTTGTTTTGTATAACTGTTATACAAAACAAAGTAATTATTGTGTTTAATTTGTGGTTAACAACATTTTCCATTACATCTTCAAGTTGTTGCGATATAATGTTACGATGAAAGTAAGCGGCCAATAAAAACAATTTACTTTTTAAATCCAATATTTGCCAATTTTTGAAATTTGTAAACGCACAGTTCTTCATTGACGTTCGAATAATTTATTGCTGCTATTTATATCAGTACTTTCATGAAGTGCAATGCTAATTATACCACTAGCTAATAAATAATTTTTGACCTGCGTGTCAATATTTTTGGCCATATCTTCAACGCGACGCTGAACTGTTCTAGCTGACAATGGCATTTCTTCCATTCTCTCAATTATTTGACTTTGTCATTAAATAAGTGATCGGAACAATTTATAAATGCGTTTTTCCGTTGGTACCAAGGCTAAGAGCTGCAACAAAGTTGGCAGATGTAGCGTGACAAAACTCGTTAAGAATTTATTTTGTTTTCCAAAATTTAATATACGTTTAGCATTCAGATTTATCTTCATTTGTCATTTCACTTATATCTTTAAGTGTTGAAGAAAAGTGTCGCACAAAAAGTACAAAGTATCTATTTTAATTTTTTTATTTTCAAAATTTACGATTCATGTTTATGTTTTATAATTTATTTTTATATATTATACTTTTTTTCGGAACTAAAGTGGGTCACTTGAACTAAAGCGGGTCATAGGTTGTCGAACCGTTATATAGTGTAACTATTCAAAAGGATCAATGATTCCTGTCCTAAATATCTTATGTTTATTTTACGACACACAACCTATTGATGCAATGCCTATTACTTCCTGTCGAAAATTTTCTTCAAATATTTATAAGTATTCTTGATTTTTTTATAAGTATTTAGCAGTTTCTTAAAATTATATTTAAACTATAATTAGGAAAAACATTAAATAGCTTCGAATATTTGCTCACTTTTGTAAAGTGAAATTACTTCCAGTTTTTTTAGATTTTCCAACGAATAATAAAACCTAAAGTTTAAAGTTTGAGCTCTAAATCTTTAGCAAATTTAGACATATAGCACCCATGAATGATGCTCACTCTTAAAGACACATATATATATATATATATATATATATATTTTAATTTTTTTGTGCTGTAAAATTGAGATTGGAATATTTATTAAACGGAAATATTAATTTTTGAATCCCTAACAGTTCGACTGAAAAGTCTGTATCACTTCTAAGACAGAGCGCCACTAGATTTTTCCATATGATTTTCAGTGTAAACTAACCTTCAAATGATACGTATGAAAATTTGAAAAGCAACTTTTATTATTGGAAAAAATAGGAATTTTGTGTCTTAATAAAACACTGTTTTTTTATTGGGAAAAATAGTGCTGAAACAAAAACTTGGATTGATAAGTGTTATCTGGGGAAGCAACCATTCACAAGTGGTTTGCTAAATTCTGAACAGGCCACATGGGCACCGAAGATGATGAGCGCAGTGACTGTAAAGGGAAGTTGATCGAGATAGCTGAGACTCTGAAGATATCTAAGGCACTTGTTGGACATAACATATAACGTGCATGAATATGCGTTCAAAAGCTCTGTGCAACGTAGCTGCCACGTGAGCTCACAGTTGATCAAAAACAACAACGTGTTGAATCATCAACACGTTGTTGTTTTTCTAAATCATTAGAGCACTGTTTGAAGGTGTTTGAGCGAAATAAATAGAAGTTTTGTGTCGGTATGTGACATGGATCTATCACCATACTCCAATCGGTAGTCAGCGATCATCCTTCCCCGCTTTGCAGTAGTCGGCTGATAAGGTATGGTGTCTTTATTTTGGGATGCGCATGGTATTTTGTTCATCGATTGTCTTAAAATGGGAAAACAATCAACAGCGACTTTTATATAACATTACTGGTGCGTTTGGAGGATGATATCACGAAAAAACGTCCCCTTTTGAAGAAAAAAAATGTTGTTTCACCAAGATAATGCGCCGAATCACAATTAGATCAAAACGATGGTCCAACACAATTAATTGGGCTACGAATTGTTACCCACCCACCGTATTCTTCAGATTTGCTTCCCAGCGACTATTTTCTCTTTGCAGATTCTCGTTGGAAAGAAATTAAGCGCCAATGAAAACGTACGCGCAAAAACATAGGCCTATTTTGCCAATAAAGAAAAATCTTACTACAAAAATAGTACCAAAATAGTGGGATCGCTTTAGTCGGTTTATTGCACTTAGTAAAATAATAAAATTGAATTTTGAGAAAAAATGTTTTTTTTTAAACTAAATATAATTATAACTTTTTTTTTTTTTCATGAATGATTTTCTCATTTACCTCATGGTGAAACATTGTGGAATAATAGGTAATTAATTAAAAACACTTGGTTTGTTTCACTAAATTTTTATATTCACTCGACTAGTTTCGCTTTTTACAGCATTTTCAAGAGTAACTATTAGAAGAAAACCGGCGATGTTTATTCTCGAATCACTTATTACCTGAATATATAAACATCGCCGGTTTTCTTCTAATAGTTACTCTTGAAAATGCTGTAAAAAGCGAAACTAGTCGAGTGAATATAAAAATTTAGTGAAACAAACCAAGTGTTTTTAATTAATTACCTATAATTATAACTATTTAAACCAAATTTTTAGAAATATTAGAAACAATGTATAATTATTTTCTATTTGAAACAAAATTTATATATAAACAAAAGTCCTGCCGAGTCCACTAATTCTATTGTTAGCTGATATTTGTATGAATAACATATTCAATCCATTTTAAACGCGCCTCTTGGTAGAAAATACATAACATTATGATTTCTATTCGTCGATGAAATTTAAAGTTGCTTTGTAGGATTAGGGAGACAGTTAAATTTCATCCTCAAGTTAACTTCACTGTATAAACCGAAATTAACAACAATATAAAAAAATGTATACCTATTCACTGACTCTGTCTTCTCAAATCACTCAAGACATCCAAGCCAGAAAATTATTAAATTCCATGGTTCATAAATTAGCCTTTATACGACATAATATGATATATATTTAATTTAATAATATTTATATGCTCAAGATAATGAGAAAAATACATAATTTTTTATACCTTTAATATATTTTGGCAAGATGTATTTTTCTGGAAAAGGCCATAAAATGCATTTACTTGAGTCTCTGGAGATATATACAGTCAGATCTAATTCAACAATCCCACTAATCAATGACCAAATTGACCTCTCGTATATACCTATCTTTAAAGCGGCTCTACAATAATCGTCTTCTGTATTTAACCACTTAACGCTCGATAACGGCAAGTTCATAACAATAAAACCCAAATTATACAAAGTAATAGTATTTTATTTATTATGTAAAATATATAATAAAGTAGAAACATCCAACATTATAACATCATATCTTTCTATCGTAATTATGGAAATGGGGGATTGGGGTGGAATGAGCCAATTTCCGCCGAAATTGTCACTAAGTGGATCATAGTTAATAATGAATTAGCGTTGAATATACGAAGATGTATTTTTGATGACGAACAACCAGCCGGTATATAATTTATAGGTTTTTGTGATCAAGTATTTGTTACTTAAAACATTGGCAAATGAGAAATTTTATAATAATAATAATAGAAGTCGAAAAGAGACATAATAGCTAGATTGTTATATTAATTTATATTTTCTAATAGTTACTTAACTGTTTACTTAAAATAATGTATTCACACTTTAATATGGAAGTAAATAATTTATAAATTAATTTATTTGTAGCACAAATATAAACTACAATTAGACAATACTAACTAATTAATTAAAATCAAGCATGTTGGCTGTTATATATCTCATCAATGGTCCGAATGTTCGGAAACGTGCTGCATGGAAGTTGATAGAAATTATCAACAAACACATAGATATCTCAATTATTACGAAATCAGAAAGTTGCTTTGATTAATTTTCGCATATTTTTTTAATCGATATATTTATAAATATTTATTAATATAAGAATAAATTAAAATAGTTTCCTATACATAAATATTTCAGTAGTTTTGTAATTATTTCTATTATCATATTTTAGGTTGTAATATAGAAACTGTGAAAATAAATGTCATTAAGGCGAAACACATTTACCTAGCTTTTTATTTTTAAGTCCCTTAAATCCTTTAAAGTTAATGATGGATGTTGGAAAATAATCCAATTTATTTATAAACTATTTTATAAAAAAATTCATTGTGTATAATATATTTCAAATCAAAATGGTTCAGTGTACATTTTTATATTTATCAAACCTTCTTAAAAGACATATAAAGACATCACTATACATCTTTAAATATGCTGATAAATGGATTACAGACATAATGTAATAAGATGAAATAATCATGAACGTAATGTAAATAAAAGCACAAAGCCAATTGCACAGAAAGTTAAAATGAATTAGCTGCATTGTTAATTAAATTATCTAGTTTAAGTTAAGGTAGATTGCAATTTGTGTATGTGGGTTGCATGGAATTGACAATCTACTATCTAATCGCATATCGATTAGAAAAGGGTAATTTAGTTTGTATGTTTCTTCAATTATAAAACGGCGAATTACTTCAATTATAGTTAAACCGTTGATACTTTTTTTTTTTTAAATTAATGGATCGAATAGAGATGAAAATGCATCCTTGTTATAAACCACCAATTTATTTATATTTAATATTAATTATAATATGTTATTAACAGAATTCAAATATCATACGTTAGATTGGATACGCTAGTATGTAGTTACTTAAACTAAAGTCACCATTGCAGAATGCATATTCATTGATCAAATTAAAGAGAATTGGAAACTTCCTATGCTTCCTATGTTACCGCGAAAGAGAAATGAATTTGTTATAAATGTTATTATTCCCACTAAATCTGTCTCAAGTCATATAATTTTATTCTTATTAGAAACATTAAATTAAATTATTTCAGAATAATTATTTTAAATCAAAAAATGAATTGTAAATAAAGTAATCATGGCTTAAATCAAAATGCTAATTCGATGGTCATAATAGAAGTAATAGAAAAAAAATATTGTCACGCAAATGTACTGTTTTATTGCGTAACCTAGATGAAGTAAAATTAGCACATAGCAAATATGAAACTACGGTTGACGTGACTACCTTCACTTCTATAATTTTTCTAAACTACATCTTTTCTTTAGAGTAAATAAGTTAGCTCTGTATTAAACCACGTCGGATATTTTGAATGTTTCTTTCTTAAAACTGTAGTCAAATCACTTATTTTTGCATGCTATTTTAAAAAATAGGAGTCGAGATATGGCTATAAATTACCGCTGTATTTTATTTAAATCAGCAAATTTCCAAATTATTTGACAAATTATTTAGTTATTATTTAGAATAGATGTTTCTCCCAGTTATATGAAGTATGTAATATGAATACCAGGTATACTAAATTTTACAAAAGTAACTTGTGTGTTAAAAATAGAATAACTAACAAAGTAACACGAGTTTGAATGTATTTGAAGTTAAGTGTCAGATAAAAATATGAAATTAGAAATTAATTTAGGGTGATTTTATGCAGTAAATCTGACGAAAATTTAATTATATAAAAATCAAGTTTAAAATCACCTGCAGACTGACGTTTTTAAATTTAGAAATCATAAGTATAGCTTTGAGATTCAAATAACAGTTTGCGAATGATTTTAAACTTGACTTTTACATTGTTCAATTAACTCTAAAGTACAGATTATCATTATAAAATTATTACTAGTACAAGTAACAGTAATTAATATAGTGAGTAGTAGTAGTAGTAACATATATTTATTGACAAATTTTGTACATATTTACATTGGAATAGTGAATGATGAATAATGAATGAGGTGTTAATGTATTAATTTGTCAAAAGGCTATCGACCAGAGGTTTATACTAGGGTTTCTAGGAAGACAATATTGGGATAATATATGGAAGTTGAAAGGATTTTTGGAGAATTTTTCTGTTAGGAATCGAAGGCGTTCTAGGATAGGGATAACTAAAGTGGTATCATAGAGGAGCTGATTAGATGGATTGTGTAGAGGATTAAGAGGATGTCGGAGTTTGGTTAGGGTACGGAGGGATGCTCGCTCGCTAACTTCAATATTACGGGAGGTTGGATTGCTGGGATTAGTATAGAGGGCACAACCATAGTCAAGTAATGGGCGGCAAATCATTTTATAAATTCTAACAGCTGTTTTTGCATTAATCCCATTGTTCTTATATGTTAAGCTTCTAAAGCATAATAATATAGTGATTATGTACATATTTTAATAATGTTCGCAAATCTTTGTTATCCGAAATTGGTATAAAAGAGTATTTTATATGTTGTTTAAAAAATTACTAGTTTTTTATAATCGAAATAAAATCATATCACGAATAGAATTTCTTCAGTTATCAAAATGCACATACTTTTTAAATTGCATATAAATAGTTATATGCTCTAAAACAACATTTTTAAAGTAGAAAAATAAAATAATAACTCATTATCAAAAAACATTTCACTTTAAAATTAAGTGACCCTACATGTTGTTTTAAAACTGTCGAAAGTGCATGGGTGCTATGTCAAATTTGCCTTTTAATTGGATTCCTTTCATGAAGTAAATTATACAGGATATGACAGACATTAAAAATATTACGTTTTAAGTGCGTTCTAATGACCCTCCCTGATCCATTTCACATGATGCTGGATTTCCGCAAATATATTACATTAATCGGTCTGTTCATAAATAATATTTAAATATACTTATCTGGGCTACGTTTCTCCAAAATTCATTATAAGCTAATTACCACGAAATTGGTTTACGTAACGTTTCAAAATTGGTTTTGGTTTATTGCATTCAATGTAATAACAATTTATTTTCAATAACGAAGCAGGTGGTTGTTATTTCCACTGAATGAAATTATTTGAAGTGAAATAATCAGTATTCGGCTAAAAATTATATTTTCTATATTATATATTTTTTACACATAACTTAGAGTCAAGAGAGGGCAGAAAGACCGATGGTCGATAGCCCAAACGGACAGACTAACCCTTAATGTTGATCATTTGTATATGCTTCTTCAAATTATATATATAACAATTGTTCGAATAAAAATGTTATTGTCTCTCATATTTTTATATTTAGATCTAGATATCTGATGCTGACCTATGGTGGGTAGATTTGAGGTGTTTGATTTATTATTGGTTATTGTAGATTTTTTACTATCAAAAAGAACACATTATATTACTCTGTCAAAAACTATACTAAAGAAAAGGAAATAAAAACATCTTCCATAATAGAAATTTGTATCGTTTACCATCTTAGATTTTTGTAACTATGCCTGTAGCAATTCTGGATATAAATTCAATGCATTTGATTTTTCTTAACTTGATGCCATTTTGTAAGTAAATTTGATTAAAATATTTTGAAAATCCTATAATAAATAATTTTTCAATGAAACTTTGAAATTGCAGCGGATAATATTAAATACATCTATAATAAATATGTGGTTTTTAATCTTTTCCACATATAATAAGCTATTTACAAAAATAGGCTGTCCTAAAATTATTCGAAAAAATTAACTTATAAATTTGTCTATTTACAACAACGGTATTTTACACAATTTGTATGTAAATTATTACAAAAATTACATCACAAAGGTTAAAAATTTCTCTTGGATGATTTATTATAAATACAAACTAATAAAACTAAAAATAATAAATCAAATAGTTGACCATTAACTTCCTAAAAATCGGCAAGTTGATCTTCAAATGATCGTAAAATGTTAGTTAACCTTTAATAAACCTTTAATTCTATTATTCATCTCTTTAATATATTCCAGTATATTTACTTTAATGATATTATAGAGATTATTTGATTGAACTATATCTGCCGGTATATTTGGGTTTTAAGTTTCTTTTACAGTAGATTTTGGATTTCAAATAACCTCTTTAAGGTTACATCTAGAAAACTACTTGGGTCATTCTAAATAGTCTTCCTCTTCCTATTTACCTATTTAGGAAAATATTGTAAAGATAGTATCGTACTATATAATATTAAAGAGTTTCATCCTGTTGAATCCATATGAAATCTGCTGATTTTTTTACTCCGAATACAACGAAATAAAAATTAACAATATCGGTTGATAAATAGCGGCGATATTTACCAAATTGTATTCAAAGAAGGGCGTCCATATTCGAGTAGGCGCTCTTGAAGCAGACATATCAATATCAATAAAACAATTGCAACTTTTTTTTACTTATGTCAAAGACAATTCAGAGTTTTTCGTGATTGAAGAAATAGTAGTCAAAAAAAACTTTTGAAACCGAAAGAATCGAAGTTTTAATGATGATTGGGTTTGGAGATAGAAGCCGGTCGAATAGAAAACAAATTTTGCGATACCGGACATGTACGGGATCAGTCTAAGGATAGACGTCTATTGGCCTTAAATGAAAACCGACAATTGGATGTAATTTTAATGCTGCATGAAAATCCATATTTAACGAACACTGAATAAATATTTAACCCTTGCAGAGATCACTTTACAAGTTGATACGTCAAAAAGTACAGTGTCCAGATTATTTTGAAAACACAAATTGCACCCGTATGAAGCGTACTTGGTACAAGAATTGTCCAATGATCACTTTGATCGACGAGTACAATTTTGTGAGTTAATAATGGAACTCTCTAATGCTTAATTAGAAACATCGTATTTTCTGATGAGGCAACATTTTGCCTGAATGATACCGTCAATAAACAAAATTACCGTGACTGGGCCCTTCTAAATCCGCATGGGATGATGGAAACAAACAAACAATATCCTCAAAAGCTTAATGTGTGGGCTGGTATGGTGGGTTCTAAAATTATTGGACCATATTTTTTCGACAGAATAGTAAGTAAAGAATTAATGCAGATATTCACTTAATTACTTCAGAAATGTTAGACAATGTTCAACAAGCTTTTGTGGATAGAAATGGGCATTGTCTCTTCGTTAAGGGGCAGCACTTTGAAACATGTACCAAAGACGTTGCCACCCAAAAATCCACACCAAACAGACTTTTTCAGGATGCATTGGACGCTCTTGGATTTCATGTGGATTGGTATCTTCCCAAATTCGACAATTTTGTTTGGTGACGTACTTATTCATACACAAATGAGCTGAAGAACTGTTTCTGTAAGACTATAAACGTTAAACATTGTGAGAAGTCGTGTGATGTCACGAGTTGGAGATGGCAAATGTTAAGTGCAGAGTATTTGTGCGTGACTTTTTATTTCTACTATATTACAAATTGCTATTTTAGTAAAAAAATATAATAGCGACGTCAAAATTAATTATCTGTTTACCAATGGAAGAGGAGGAATATTAATTCTTAATAATAATTTTATTTCATTAATTTTGTTACTGCTGTCATAACATTTTATAAATTTATTAATTTAAAGATTTTTCGGAAACGAGTTAATTTTCTTTATTCTTATTTCGTATTGCAACTGTATGGCGTTAAATAATTTTAAAAACAGATTGTCTCTAGGAAATCAAGTTTGTTGGTCAAGTTTGTTTTGAGAGAGTAATAATATTATGTAACATTATAGTATCTACTCGCGTTTGTTAGTTTTCTGAAATGGTATCGCCGAGATTTCAATTGATACATTTACGACTAAAAATTTATGTGCTATTCTATTTCCATTGTGAATTCTAAATGGAAATATTAGAGGTTCATATAGGGTAAATCACGTTATTATTATTCTTGCTTCAAAGTAAGTGTAGTTTTAAATTCAATCGTTCTACGTCGGTGAAATCTACATTTCATTTGAGAAGTGGTTTCCATGTCAGCTTGCCGTCGAGGATCACTCCCAGGTATTTGACTTCCGATGACAATGTTAACCAAGTATTGAGGAGCTTAGGAAGCTTTAGCTTACCTAGTGGCAATGCCGGAGGGCTGTGGGGCAGACATGGTGGCAATCTCCCAAGACAGCACTTTGGTTTGTACACAGCGGTAGTGAGACCAATGATAATCTATGGAGCACTGGTCTGGTGGCCCAGAGCCAGACAGAAAACCTCAGCAAAGCAGCTTTCTCAGTTGCAAAGGATGCCTCAACATGACCGGGGCAATGCGAACAACAACCACTGCAGCAATGGAAGCAATGCTCTGCCTTCCACCTCTCGGCTTTAACGTAGAGGAGATGGCCACGGCGGCAGCACTGCGCCTAAACCCAGTTGGACTCTGGTGGTCACAAGATTACCTCAAGACTAGTAACAGAATATGACAATACCCTAAAACAAGCAGCACAATCAAACAGTATTGAGCTGCGCTGGACCAAGGAACACAATAATGAAGAAGGCAACAGCAAGGCAAACGAGCTGGCGCGGGATGGATTGGCTCTCAGTGATACCACGGACTGGCCCACGATCGCGCCAACCCCAAAATGACTCAAAACGCTAAAACAACGTTGGGACAACACCTCAGGTTGCAGGCAGGCCAAGGAAGCAATGCGCTCACCCAATCTGAAAACAGCTGAATACTATCTGCGACTGTCCCGGGGGAATTTGCGTCTTATTACAGGTATCCTTACGGGTCACTGTCATCTAAGGAAACACTTTTTTACTATAGATCTGGCGGAAACCCCCATATGTAGAGCATGCGAAGAAGAGGACGAGACTGTGGAACATGTATTAACCACCTGCCCAGGTCGCGCCCACCTTAGAGAGTCTATGCTAGGGAAGCTATGGGCGAGCATGGCCAACATTAGGGAAACCTCTCCAAGCGTTATGCTATCCTTTGCTCGTCACCTTGGGTGGCTAAATAGAAAAACGAAGGGCTCTCCCAGCCAGGGGGCTCAACGGGCCTAGTCAATGATTTGATCACCCTTGGCAAGCTCGATCCAACAAAGGATCCAAATCCAGTCAGTACCACCTATTGTCTGAGCGTTGTACTACTTCCCTTCTTTTGTTAACAAATCATGGGAAACTGTAAACAGCGACAATTATAGCAATAATAATGTCAACAACAGTTACAGACCGGTTTTAATATATTTTTATCTTAATCGTTTTAATACAATTTTGGTCACGGCGGTGGTGGCGCATTCGGTTACGGCCCCGAGCTGACGTGCAGCAACGTTAGTTCGGGTCAGTAGTTGGATGGGTGACCGGTACCATTCATCAGTGGGATACAATTAATGGTGCTTTAGAGTGACGGGGGCGATCCTTTAAAGAAATAAGCTCATTTACACACACACAAATACACAAATGACACATGGCGGAAGGACCACGTGGTCGATAGCTAAAAACTACTACTACTAAAATTGTGGATATTTTAATATTAATAAATTCAGAAAAAAAAAATTATACAAATTACACATATTTAATTGACGAAGCGGATACATGATGAAACTCCATAACACATTGAAATAAAACAACACAGTTGGGAGGGTTTCACATTTATTGTTGAAGCCTGCAATGGGTTTCGCAGATAAATAATTACACATATTATAAATTACCTCCTCTGTTTTTTCTAATTAATTTTGATACCGCCTTCCTCTTCTAACCGTTTTTGGCTATTTAAATTATTAATTATTGAAAATTCTACTGATTATCATCGGTATTGCTAGTAGGTAGTGTAAGTTGAGTGTTTTATTTGCGATGATACAAATGGGTTCTTGGATATTATAGTGCTTGTTTTAATTCTTAGGAAGTAAGAAAGTAATGTAAAGCATTATCTTTTGTTTTTATTGTTAAACTTAATAAATTATTATATCATGTTCCTCCTATTTTCTGTAAATTGGATTTGCTGTGTAATTCTGGTCGAAATGCTTCTAATTGCTGGATAAAACCTTTTTATTTTCTCTCTGTTTAAGATTTCACAAAACTTTCTGCAGAGTTATGTTGGGGATCCTATGGGCAATATATTTATTTCTCGGGTGTAAAATTCTTAATAATATGTAAGCTATCGTATTAGCCGTTGAAAAAATTAAATTAAATCAAATTAATTAAAAGAATTAAAAAAATATGTCTTTAATTTGTAAAACAGAGAAAAATAGATTTTGAGCTATGTACTTGTTAATAATTAGAATACATGGTAGAAAAAACTTGACAATATTACGAGTATTTAGTAGAAATTCATTAAATAATAGTTATGTGACTATCATAACACTTTCCATCTAATGATTTACAAATTCAGTGCTTAAATAAAATTATTAATAAAATTAATTTTTTTATTTTAAGAATAAATAAAAAAAATCTGAAAGGTCCTACCTAATTCTGTAAACCTACTTAAAAATGAAACAATGCAATGTTTAAATTTAGGATTTGAGATTTTTAGTTTTAAGTGATTATTAGAGAGCGGATTTCTAGCATTATGCTTATCCATAATATTAATAGCATCGAAAAAATTTCTTAATATCTATACGAATCTTGAAGAATGTGATTACTTAGCGCTAAGTTTTTTTTTTGCTTTTTTGCTTATTTTGACTTTTTGTGCTTATTTTGACTTTTTATGCTTATTTTCATGCTTTTTTTAGATTTTGATGCTTATTTGGAGCATTTTCTTAAACATTTAAAAAACATTTAATAAAAATTTCACGCTGATATTAAATTAATGTGCTAATATAGAGAATTTTCGTAAAAATCTGTATCCCATCATTTATAGATTATATTTGTATTACATATTTTCTTCGCGTCTTTTGACAACATAATTGTTTAAAATCTTCATAATATGATACAATAATTATAATGAATTTTATTATTAATAAATATTAGTAAAAATTACTAATTTACAATGGATTCGTTTATAAATAAGTAGATATATTCCGGATGTAGACGTAGTTAAACTAGGCCCACACAGTATTAAATGTAACAAATTTAAGTGATAGCTAATAATCAGTTGTTTTACAAACGTATCAATCTTCTACTCTCGGCAAAAATACGGATGGGACGACTGGCGCATATTTATTGTTTTCGTTAATTTTCATATTCAAACTCGCATTCATAAACCGTACTATTGAATTGATATTCCAAAAACTTTCCTTATTTATCAAAAATTATTAAATGCGTGAATCGTATTAACCTGGGGAATCACAGATAAATTATATTATATAATTCACATGTATATTTAAGCCATAATACAAAAGGTGAAAACCACAATATAAGAATTAATTAGAGACTATCCAGAATTAACAAGTGAAATTATACATTATTTTGTAAGGCATGTTTAAAAATAGTAAGTTTTATTTTAGTTCCCAACTGCATCCTAACTAGTCAAGGCTTGTATGTAAAACATGTTATAACAACACTACATCAAGAACGTTTGAAAAAGTTCAAAGCTGAACAAAAAAAAAACAGAACAATATCACAATCTTTAGCATCATCTTCAACAAACGATGGACAATTAAAATTAAATTCACATTTGTGCAAAATACTTTTACATTCGAATATTCCTTTAAGAGAATTACAAAATAATGCATTTAAATCTTTTTTGGGAAAATATTGTAAAATGCGCATTCCCGAGAAAAAATTATGTAGCTCTTGCGTACTATGAAACCATACAAAAAATTAAAGATATTATTAACAATAATTATATGTGGTTTGGTGCGGATGAAACCACAGTCGCTTGTTTAATTTAATGATAGAAGTTTAACATGAAGACATCCAACCAATAGTATTTTGATATATACAAAAGAATTGAAGAAAACTGATAATAACATTATAGCAAAATTCATAAATGATGGACTGACAAGCTTATTTTTTCCGTAGACAATACCAAGTTACAAAATTTTACTAATAATGCATTTTGTGCATTGTACAAGTAGCACATGGATAGAAACGAATTTCTGAAACTATAAGAATGAAATTTCCATTTGTAGATTTAATTAAATATGGAAAAATAGTTCTTATATTCTTCTGTGAGTGCAATTATTCAAGAAGTCATTACCTGATATCTCATTGCCCCATAAACCAATGCTAACAAAATGGGGAACTTGGCTATATGCTACGATGTACTATGCAAACAATTTTGAAGAATTTAATAAGGCTATATACAACTTTCCCGAAACGACAAGCAAATTAGTTAATGACTGTCAAACAGTTCTTAAGAAACAAGAGCTTCCTTCAAAACAATTTAGTTACATATAATCGCGTTTAAATTTTGTGAGCAACACAATCAAATCTTTATAAAAGCAGATTCATTTTAGAAAATACCTGAACGCATTGGCCAAGAAATCAAAATAATATCGAAGTAGAAGTATTCGGTGAAAATGAAGGATTTTTAATATTAAATAAATTAAACTTGATTTTGAATGGCAATTTTCAAATGGATCCAGCTATAATTTAAAATAAAGGGAAGCTTTTCCACTTTCAAAAATTTATTGAGCGTCAGAAGTAATAATTTTTACAATTAAACCCCTAGAACAACATTTAATGATCTAGTGTTTTCATGAATAAATTTTAGTTATTTTAAAATGTATACAAAATTACAATTTAATTTTTAAATACTTACATGATATTATATATTGCGTAAAGAAAGTATGTTTATTTTAGTTTTAAGCAGAATTTCTATGTAAAATATGTTGATAAACATGTAACATATTAAGAAAATATAGTTTTCTTTAGTGCTTTTTTCGTGTTTGTATGCTTTTTTTCCTGTTTTTATGCTTATTTAATGCTTTTTTTCTCTAAATTTTGTGCCTTTTTAAGTGCTTTTTTTCAGATTTTTTAAGCTTTTTTATCCGCTTTCTAGTGATTATAAATGCACATATAAAAATAAAAACGGAAAACCTGAAAGGTCCTACCAAATTCTGGTAGTCTACCTACAAAGAAACAATACATTTAAATTTAAAGTTCAATTTGAGTTTTTTTTTAGTTAGCGTCCCTTCCGTCTAACTAAAAAACATTTGTTTTTAGAAATTATACTTTATTCATTAATATACTCTGTGATACATACATTCCAATGCTCCTCTAACTTTTCGATGTCCTTTATGTAATACGATTTATCTTTGCCCTCAAAATAAGCCTCAGTTTATACAATCACTTTTTCATTTGAGCCAATTTTTTTCTGGATCATCTTTTTCATATCTGCTGTAATCGCTTGGGGCTAAATATGGAGTATATTGTGTATGGGGAAGCAGTTCAAAGCGTAATTCATCCAATTTAACCATTGTTTCCATTAATTTATGGCACGAGGCATTGCTCTGATGAAACAGCACTTTTTCTTTTGTATGTGAGTCCGTTTTTTCTTGATTTCTGCACTCAATCGATCCAATAATCTCATATAATATTCACTATTGATAGTTTTGCCTTTAGTCGTTGAACTAAATTATAAGCGTGTCTCAAAATTTGGAAGTCATAATCGTTTACCAGCAATGTGTCTATCTCACGCAACTTCACTTTATGTTTTTTTTCTTTAAATTCAGCAAACCAGTCAATAATAGTTGATTTATCTGATAAAAAATCCTCATAAGGCTTATCCCCACCAAAGAACAGGAATTTATTTATTTAATTTTTTAATCTGTTTTAATTCAGTGCTAACAAAGAAAAACTTAATACATATATAAATAATATAAATAACATTGACAATAATTTAGACTGCACAAGAGTGCACTCGTACCCAAAAGGAGTAAATTCTTCTACCAACGCTACTGCCGAACAAGAACGCACCAAAATGAATAAAACGATCAAACGATCCATGTTTAAGTTAATCAACACACGAAATTCCTTTCTATCCATTGTCTTGAAAATTATAAAAACGGGGTCACTAAAATGAGTACTAAACTAATGGTCAAAATGCCAAGAAATTTTGACATGTACTATTTTAAGATTAATACTATCCAGAAATCACGTGGATCTGTCATCAAGGTGGCCTAATTTTTTAACTTGCCCATGGGCCTAATGTTAGCCATATTATCGAATAACTTTTCAAAAATCCAAGTGAACCTGACAAATATTGAGCATTGACAACATATAGTACTTAGAGAGTGACAGGTATACGGGTGTTTGTATTAAGAAATAAGTAGGCATATTACCTTAGCCGCACTTATCGCGGAATTCCCTTATCCTACGCCACAATAAAATGTGTGACTTATAAAGAATAGTCTTTAGCAATCACATTTTATATTGTTCTCTATATTTAATTTTAAATTAATTTTCATATAACTGTTATAGTTTCCAATAAACACAAATGTTTAAATTTATTTTTTCTTTTTCATATTGTTTAAATGTAAATTGTTGATTTTTTGACTACAAAAAATTTTATATAAAAGAAAAAACAAAAATGGCCCCGAATAAACAATTTTAGTGCATGAAGAATTACTAAACGCTTTCCAACTCTTTGGACAAGTTTAAAGCTTTAGTGTAAAATCATTTGCTGTTTTTTAACTGTAGCGATTCCGACAGAAATAGAAACTAAATGTTAAACATTAAACTGAAACATTTACTGCTTTTCTACCAGTAAAATAATGTGTAATATGGTTATACATATATTAAAAAAATCGTGTTTTTGTAATATGTGTAATTATATGTATATTAGTAGTATAAACATAGTGTTTTTGTATAGTGTTTATCATGAATTACTATATTATTAATTAAAATATATACTTACCATATTTATTTATTTTATGCTTATTGCTAATTTAAATAGCAGAATAATTATTAGCAGTATTAGTTCACAAGAATTAAAAAAAACATTAGTAATATTGGGTTAATCAAATATAAATGTTATTACCTGTAAGATAACATGTATGGAAATCTGAAATAAAAATAAAATAAGAATGAAAATGGCACAAAAAACTATATTTCGCAAGTAAGTTTTCATTATATAAGTATAAACAACAGTATTTAAATTATATGCAATAAAAATTATATAAGTATACATATTTTGGAAATAGTATTATTAAATTTTCATTTTAAATTGTAAAAATATTTTATACTTTAGTTTGAAAGATTTGTACTTGCGGAATTGCAAAGGCATATAATTATATAGTTGGATCCCATAATATTAAACTAAAAACTGTCACTATGCTAAACTGTCGTTTCTATTCACAAATCAAGGAAAATCAGGTAATAACCTATATTTTGTTAACTGTTGGCGTTCAGTGATGTGTATGTGTATTTTCCAAAAAATACGTAGTTAATGTTACTTCTTTAAAAATTACCTTCTTAATTGAATTAGTTTTTGCAATTACTTTTTATGTTATTTCATGAAAATACCACAACTTTTATACATACATTTTATTGGAAAAGATTTAATAATTGTAAATAAAGCAGAACACAAATCGGCTTCCAGTAAACAATCAATTCTGGCGAATGAAGTTTTACTAAAAGGTTTTTTTAGCTCTTACAAGGAATACAGTTTAGAAATGACAAAAAATGTATTGGGATTCTTTAGATAGAGCGTTTGTGGGTCAAAGGATCTCAAAACATATAAATCGATATCACAATTTTCCATACTATACTTAGACATATCTTATACCATTCATAGAAGAATATCTAAAAGAATATTTTATTTATATTATATTTCAATTTTAATTACTTGCCATAAAATATATGTCTGTTTGATTATGGTCACACAGGTGTTTGTGTGATATCAACGAAGTGTATTTTCATTTAAAGTTCCTGTATAATAAAAAAAAAATGGTGATATACAATGCCTTCTTGTATTTCCATAATCTATAAGATTGTAGTTTTGTGGAAAAGTAAGCAAACTTCAAATTTTGCCTTACTATCATTACTGCATAGATAGTGACCATGCGTAAAATGTGATTATTACTTTATACCTCATAGTTGTTAAAATAATATTAACTTAAATAGACATACATTCGTTAAACAATAATCCAAATTAGATCAAGGTAACAATTTTAAAATAATGAAAATTAATAAAAAGACAAATATGATGTCCATGAGCGTTTCTGCACTGTGTTTTACAATAAATGTAAAAACTCCAGTTAACAGTTAAAACAACTACTCCCCGTACTACAGCACCGCCAGGCATTGAATGATATAACTGTTAACTGTCGTTACATGTCTGAACTGATATTCAGCACGATGTAACAATTTTGTGGTGTTATCATTTTTTAACCGCTTCTCGAAAAGTGTTATGCAATGACTATCTGCAGACACGTGTTTCGCTGTATCACAGCTCATCAGTGCAGCTATGTCATAAATTACGCGCGTCCTTTCTGTTGAAAGGTCGCTGCGAGAATAAATCAATTCCAAATAAAATCGATCCATTGCCGATGTTCGAATTTCGAGACGCGTTTAAAAAACGATATCACCACAGATAATCGCCCGCTCTCAGCGTTAAAAAAAAAATGATAACACCACAAAATTGTTACATCGTGCTGAATATCAGTTCAGACATGTAACGACAGTTAACAGTTATATCATTCAATGCCTGGCGGTGCTGTAGTACGGGGAGTAGTTGTTTTAACTGTTAACTGGAGTTTTTACATTTATTGTAAAACACAGTGCAGAAACGCTCATGGACTTCATATTTGTCTTTTTATTAAATTTTCATCATTAATAACTGCACTACAAATTTTAATATTTAATTTGCATAATTTTAAAATACTTTGGAGTAGCAATGTGTTTTCTCTCGACTTTAAAAATAGTTTATAAGACACCATTAAAAGATATTGAAATTTAAGTACTTTATTACTTAAAAGTTATTAATTTTTATTTATTCATTAATTGTATCTTTGTGCATCTTTCTAACAAAATATTACAAAAAGTATATTACGAAATATAAAAATGTACTCAAAATTTTAGCCGAAGGGAGAACGGGCGGAGTTTAAGTCATCAATAGGGATAAGTCAATTACATATAACTAAAAACACGATTCGCATGGAACACCATAGATTGAAAAAACCACACATTTAGTGGTGTTTCTAAGTAGATAGTGGGCATGTTGGTATTTAAAAAACTATCAATTAAACAGACGAATAATTCTACTTTAATCCTTATTCACACATAAGATTTTTTAAATTGTCTTCTTGACTGTGTTCTAAACATAATCTTTACCGAATAACAATTAATGTGTACGTTAATTATTAAAATTATTCAAATGGGAAACTCGTAATGCTCGTTCATTAAAATTTGAGAAAATATTGTACTTGAATATTTTTTTTGATAACTATGACTTGTGTACATTGTTAAATTATAAATTGACATTAATGTCAAAATGTGATCCCTACCTTCAACTTCTTTCGGGTGACAGTTACAACCCTCATTTAAAAAAAATGAGAAGTATGGACTTGTGATATATCGTTTGAAAGGTCTCTTCATTATCTATTCAAAAATACTATTGTTTTCAATTTTATTGCAAAAATAAAATCGTCTGATTACTGAAATTCATCCCAATACACTCAATATTGTTCATAAAGTTAAAAAAACAAACAAAAATGAATGTCAATGCAGTAGATGTTCAAAATGCTCACCGCGAACGTCTTGACAACATCCTAATCTTAATTAAAGGTTCTTCTAACTTTATTTAACATATCAGGGATCTAATCGAAAGCGTGATGCGTTCTTTTAAGTCATTTAAATGACGTCGTATACTTTTGTATACAATACTCTTTACATATCATTATAAAAGAAGTCCAGTGGTGTAAGATTAAGTGATCTTGTTGGCCATTATATCAATTCTCGCCTCCATATCCAGCGATTTAGAAATTTACTTGTTGTTTTTGCATTAAAATTGCATTAAAAAAATAGCATTTTTAAATAGACTTTTCAAACGACCTACACTTCCCACTAAAAAAATGGGAGGTGTAACTGTCATCCGAAGGGGTTGAAGGTAGGGATCACATTTTTACGTTGAATAATGTCAATTTATAATTTAAATTTGACGTGTTACGGGATTTTCTATAAATATGTACAGTAACCGAAATAATGAATTTATTCCATTTAGCTTTTCCACACTGTATATATTTACTACATTACCACAGTGAATAGCTTTCCTATATGTCAATAACTTGAAACATGATTGGATCCGTGATAAACTTATTGTTACACAAGCTCTCAAGATGGCCAGAAGGCGAAAATATCGTAAATATCGGGGGCACTTAACGTTCCCGTAAATAATGTCGGCAGGAAATTTGCGGTGAAAATAACTGCCGAATTTAACGGACATCTAATTTTCTGCCCCAATTACCAAATGAAACAGGCGTATTATTGCTCGTTTATAGCTGCCATAAAGAAGTATGTATAACGGTGTGGTGGTGAATTCTATTAAACACGAATACATTAGTGATCATGAGAATTGGGAAACGTACCTGACATTCGAATCAATAAACTTCCTTTTATAGCCCCGTCTATTAGGATGTGCACGAGAGGTTAATTGATATGCAATCGATAACAATAATTAAATTCAAGTTTGGGTTATCCGGAGGGTGTGCTTAAAATAGGAGGTTTAAGAGTACGGTTACATTCATTAGTTTAATAATAAAATACTGATTTGATTACTATCTCGCTGAGAGCAGGATAATGACTTACGTTTGTTTTTATTATAAACCCATAGTAAAAAAATATACTTTTATTCCATTAGTAGTTAATACTGGTATGTAATCTAATTTGTTGTTTTCAAGAATTGGGTTTCAATTCCATTAAAGCGTTTTATATAATTTTGGTTATAATTTGAATAACAGAAATTATAAATTGGTATAAATATTATTGTACTTTTAAAATTAAAAAAAATAACAACGTCAATTTAATACTATTATTACAATTAATTAGTATAGTGTGAACTATATTAGTAAAATAAATTGTTCACAGATAATCTGCAATTTAGAAAATGGCGGCGAACGCAACAGACGTGTTCGAGTCTGCTCTTGACGGAAAATGTAAACGGTGCGGTAACATTCCACAAAGTGGACAGAGGATGCATTAAATATGTGCAAACGTGGTGCAAGTGGAGGACACCATTATTTATTATGAAGACCTCGAGGACAACCAATGTGAAAATGACGGTGATAGTGACTACGAATATAACACCGTGACCGAAGCAAACACCAATATTGAGTTAAAGTACATGAAGGCGTTGCTAAAATCCAAAGATCAGACAATCATTAATTTAAATAATAATGTTATATTTATACAAGATAAATAAGAATGTTGAACAAGATGTTGGTAATGCAGAGCACTGTTCTTCATCCTAATTCTAAACTGCAAGAGGACAACGCGACCAGCATTTGTAATGTAAATTCTAAAGTGATGGAAATGAAGACACTCAATAAGGTTCCAGACGGAGCGCAAAAAGTGCATGCCAATCAAATGGCTAACAAATCTGCGACTAATAAAAATATTAATAATAGCACAATATCGAAATAGAATAGGTCAATGGACGAGAACGTAAATAAACCGGAGAGTATTAAACCGACTGCATTCGAGCGAAATGCTGATTCAATATCTTCCTTTCCATCTAATGAACGAGCCACTAACAATATAGATAAACAATAAATAAACATAGGCCTAGACTGGTCATTGGAACAAATAACGAAGTCAAAAGTGTAACCGCTACTTTTAAACGAGGATATTTACATGTATTCCGAATCAACCCGTCGACTACTAGTAATAGTCTTCTCCATTTTTTTAGATTAACTTGTTTTGAAAGCTAAGGTGTAGCAATCGAGCACATATGTGTTTTAGCAGTATACAGGCCCCCAATACCAGATCATTTAAGTTTTTTTTAGATAATATACATGCTCTTTTATATAAATTGCAAAGTATATTCAAGTACATCTACATTTGTAGTGATTTGAACATTAACAAATGTTTATCTACGGCATTTAACTACCTGTCCGACGTTTTAGTTGCACCTATCAAAACCTAATCAATAAAAAGCGATATCAAAACACAAGATCCCATATCTATCCAAAAATCCCATTCATCGCACTCACCTATCACGGTAAAACTACCGAGAAAATTGCTCACATTTTTCAAAATATAATCATCGAATTGCATTTAGAGCCAGCGGTAAATTGTCAAATATATTATTTAACGCAAAAGATAAAGTCAGTCCCCTAAAAAAAATCAGGTGTTTATAAAATTTCGTGTCCCGAATGCAACTCTACTTATATAGGTCAAACAGGTCGCAGCTTCGAAACTAGATTTTCTAAACATTTCAGGCGTATAGGTTAAATCAAAACAGTAGTACTTTTTCAAACCATTCTTTAGAATGTAAACTTGAATTTCCCAAAATCCAAAATCTAAAAATTTTACTCACTGTAACAAAGGTACAAAGCTTAATCTCCTCGAATCTGGCGAAATTTTCAAAGAAAGTAATTATCCTCACGTTAATCTGCTTAACGAGCAAACAGATTTAATGTACACGCCACTTTTCAAAATCTATAATCCGTTAACGATGCGTAATCCCCTTCCTTTTACCTACCCGACAATAATTACCCCCCAATCCTCTACACTAGTATAAATAGAACTCCTTCATTAATTTGCTTCACTTGATAATGACATTAAGACAGACTTAAGTCGTGTGTTTTTGTAATATATGTATATATATATTACATATTTTTTTAGTGGTTAAAACATAGTAAGTGCGTTAGTTAAGTGTTTAAATATGGTCGGTAATAGCATCAGGACTATTCGTTAGATAGTAATCAATTGAAGTGTCAGATGTATTTGAAAAACTCGTTGAGCCATTAATAAATGATACTAGATTAGGTGCAACTAAAATGTCGGAGAGGCAGTTAAATGCCGTAGATAAACATTTGTTAATGTTCAAATCACTACAAATGTAGATGTACTTGAATATACTTTGCAATTTATATAAAAGAGCATGTATATTATCACTTCACTGAAAGAGCATGTAACTGCCTTGTTCAATATATATATATATATATATATTATATATATATTTAAGTTTGATGTTTTCGCG
>CAXAKX010000472.1:0-51511 GCA_963969525.1 Ontholestes murinus | reverse complement strand
ATGAATTCTTACAAAATATTTATTGTTTGATTAATTTCAAAATTTCGATCGAAATAGTCTTCTATATCTCATACGAAGAAAGTCTAATACATATTAAATTAGTCTCGTATATAATTACTGTGTGTAATCCTTTTTACCATAAATAAATTATTCACAAGGAATAGTTTTACCTCTTTTAGTGTGAACTAGTTGTAATATATAGGTTAGTACGTTCCAATTAATTGAAAATTATTTATAACAAATTCCTTTCTCTTCCTCAATGCAGATTATAATTATAGATAATTCATTCAGCGCAGATTCTATAGTAATATAATGTAATATTCACTAGTTCTTTCAATTGCAAATTCAAAAATACATTTAATTATTACATAATTCAGTTGATCGTTTCTGTTTATTGTGTACTATAAATTATATAATATTTTAAGGAACCGTCTGTCTTCTACTAAATTCAATTGCCACAATCCGAGTATGAAAGGTTCCTTGGATTAGTAGAATAATAAGAAAGTGAAATATCGACCACACGTATACATCACCAATTTGTATTATGTGATACTTTTACTTTTTGTGTGAGAAAAAAAAAGACAAATTTTGTTGCCAATGGTAGTACTTTCGACTTTTTAGTTACTTATTAATAATTAATTGGTGTATGTTGATTCTTGTTTTTCTTTGCAATTAAATACGTCAAAATTTGTTAAATTAGGCCATTAAGAAAATAAAATATATATATACAGGGTTATTCACGCTATACGGGTACGGAATATTGTGGCCAAAATACGTGACTTTCAAAAAGTTTCACTTTGGGGATATATGGGGGTCTATAAGGGCTACTTTTTAAAATTATTTTCATAATATACAGGGTGTCCCAAAAACCCTAAAAGTATCAAAGTTGTGTTTTTTTAATGAAACACCCTGTATTTTATTGCATTTTTGGATCCGTCTATAAAAATAAGTATGTGTTTTAATAAGGTTTTTATTACATAAACCTTAAGGTTTTTGAATTAATTTGAATTTTGTAAAAATATAACCTAATTTTCATGTTTCAAATACTTAAAAAATAATTAAGTTATGCATACCAAATTTACACTGAAGTGTAACAATAGATCATATTTTATTTTCCAAGTATAATAAACTTGACATCTTATGCCGGATGTAAAAAAATTGGAATTAAACAAATGAGAACTTTAAATAGCTATAACTTCATTTATTTAAATTGAACGCTATATTTATTAATTTATCAGCAAATGCACGTTTTAATTGCCTTTCGAATGGTATTTAAATCTTAACTGTTAAGTCTTCTCGTTTTTACAGAAAACGCCAAAATATTGTATATTGCACCGTTTAAGTACTTTTAAAGTAAACATTTTAATGTATCTATTTTCTATCGTATTTAAAAACATCAGATAATTAATTTAGTCTGTTACTTTAGTTTAAAACGGATGTCTTTTGTTATAGTTGTGTTATTTTGCGTTTTTGTGTTAGATCGTTAGTAATCGTTATTGTTTGAACATGGTTGTTGTATGTCATAGTAAAAAATGAAAATTTACACAGATTTTCTTATACTGAGGTTTTTATAACTGACAATAAACAATTTTGATGACATTATCCAAGCATAAAAATAATGCCAATAACTCCTTCTTTTGAGTAAATCTTCATTTTTTACCAAAAAATACAACAGCGATGTTCAAACAAAAACGATTACTAACGATCTAACACAAAAATGCAAAATAAGACAACTATAACAAAAGACAGGCTTTTTAAACTAAAATGACAGACTAAATTAATTATCTGGCGTTTTTAAATACCATCGAAAACTAGATACATAAAAATTTTTACTTAAAAAGTACTAAAACGGTGCAATAAACAATATTTTGGCGTTTTCTGCAAAAACGAGAAGACTTAACAGTTAAGATTTAAATACCATTCGAAAGGTAATTAAAACGTGCATTTGCTGATAGATTAATAAATATAGCGTTCCATTTAAATAAATGAAGTTATAGCCATTTAAAGTTCTCATTTGTTTAATTCCAATTTTTTTACACCCGGCATAAGATGTCAAGTTTATTATACTTCGAAAATAAAATATGATCTATTGTTACATTTCAGTGTAAATTTGGTATGCATAACTGAATTATTTTTTAAGTATTTAAAACTTGAAAATTAGGTTACTTTTTTACAAAATTCAAATTATTTCAAAAACCTTAAGGTTTATGTAACAAAAACCTTATTAAAACACACACTTATTTTTATCGAAGGATCCAAAAATGCAATGAAATACAGAGTGTTTCATTAAAAAAAACACAACTTTGATACTTTTAGGGTTTTTGGGACACCCTGTATATTATGAAAGTAATTTTAAAAAGTAGCCCTAATAGACTCCCATATATCCCCAATGTGAAACTTTTTGAAAGTCACGTATTTTGGCCACAATATTCCGTGCCGTATAGCGTGAATAACCCTGTATATATATATATATATATATATATATATATATATATATATATATATATATATATACAAATTAAGAAAATCTTTATTCAGAATTCTTTTAGAGTGTGAGATTAAAGATTACTTCAATACAATAAAAGTTTCAACTTAATCTACAAACACTGAGTATATTTTTTATTTAAAGTTTCTAGTTTTATTTATTTAAATTGTAATTGAAGCTTATTATAGTTTTAAGAAAAATTGATCTGTCAAATAATTATTCCTTCTGTAATTTTACCTTACCAATAAAGATTTGAATTTGAATTAAAAAAATAATTCATAGAGAATTAAGACAAATTGGAATCGGAATTGTTAGAAAATTTCGACAAACTAAGAAATAATAGGTAGTTGATTACATAATGAAACATACTGTTTCATCAAGTAATAAATGAGAAATAATTATAAGATAACCTAAGAAATCTTATGAAATTTCGTGATGTAATTATTTAAAATAAAATAATATTGAGAAAACCAAATAAGATATCTTGCAAAATCCTTGAAGCAATTGGTACCTAATAACAATAAAATTAATAATACAACAAGATCTAATACTTGTCAGCCTCATATATTAACTTATTCTTAGTTATGATATATTTAGAAAATAGAAAACTATCAACAAAATAACTTAAAAATATTAAAATATTTACCATATAAATAAATATATTATTTGTATGGTAATATCACTAATTATTTTACTGAAATTAAACCAAGGCAATTAAAAGCAACAGTTTAAAAATACTCGAGAATGCTTTATCCGAATACAGTTATTTACATGCGATTTTTCTAAAATATCTATACAAAAAATATGAACATATTAATTGATGAGGCCGTTATTTGTTGAAAATTCATATCACTTGTTAAGTATTAAAGTAAAATCACTTTTTTAATTTTCAAAAACTTTTATTTGTTGGAATTACACGCAACAATTTTACTTTAATACTTAACAAGCAAAAAATATGAACTGTAGAACTCTCTCCAAATAATATGACTTCTATACATGGACATATTGACATGTCAAAGTAGCTTCTAAGTAAGAGAAAACAACAATTACATATGTAAGGATTATGGTAATTCAAAGTTATTCCCAAATTTCACAGCTACAGTATATAAAACAATAGAGTATCTGTGACTTTTAAGATGCTGCATTTTCAAAAACTACATTTGTCAAAGGACAAATCTATTTAGTATACTTTAACGAAACAATGGTTATGCAAAATATTTTTAAAATCATATTAAGATTAATTTTATTTTTAAATATAACCTAGCTTGTAAAAGTATCACCATATTAAGATAAAAATATATAATCTCTGAGGAGTTAGTAAATATTGATTTAGATTTACATAATCTGAAACAATACATTGTTTTGTTGTTTATAAGATAATTTAAAAATACGAAACATGTCGGAAACCTACAACTATGGGTCATATTAAGACTCCAAAACAAATTACTTATTGAAACAACTACCTCCCAGGTTTATACCAATAATAATTAATTATACAAAAGTAATTTGCGTGTTACAAATACCACAATAATCAAAGTAACACTACTTTGTATATATTTATTTCTGTCAGGATTGTGATTATCTTATAAACATATACATGTTAATATAAATATCACTGTTGTATGGAAAGTAACATAATGGTCATTTTTTAAAACAAGTCCACGTGATTAAACCGCGGATTATCAACGATCTATATATCTGCTTGTCTATCTCAAAAATCTCAAAAGATTTAGAAAACAACTTTTAAACTGATAAACTTCCTACACCGGAAGTGGGTGTTTTGTTTGATTTTTCCCTATTTTACTTGATTAGTATGCAAAATAATAACTTATAGATAATTATAAAGTTATTTAAGTATAATGAATAATATCTTCAATGTACATTAAGTTGGTTATTAGGTATAGGATGGGTTATGTAAGGAATTCAGAAAATGTCTAATTTTTGATAGTGTACAAAGGGCTGATCATTCATAACCTGAACATTTTTAAGAACAGGCGAATGAGGTTTGGGAATTGGATAGCGGCGTAGTCAAGAAGAGGTCGGCAGATCAAGTTTCTGTTGATTGTTTTGATTTATTTTTATAAGTAAGGCTGCTAAAATGCCGAGCTCTGTTCTTGACATTTACTTTGAGGTTTTGGGAATGTGTTTTAAATATTAATTTAGGGTCAAATGTTATTATAAGTTATTTGTAAGAAGAAGATTGTGAATTCTGTGGACAATTAAAATGAGATGGAATTTATTGGGATTAATTGTTATTCTCTATTTTTCGAACCATAATTGTATAATATCAATCAGACCTTGTATGGTTGTGAGTGCCTTTTGTAAAGTGAGGTAAAGTTTGAAAATGGCAAAGAAGTAAAGCAATGTCCAAGGAGATCAAATTGGTAAGAAGGGCTATGGTGAGATATATGGGTCATAAATTTGTTGTTTACTATGTTTTCACAAATTTCACCAAAGACTGAAAGCAGGCATTTTGGACGTCTACTTTTTGGCCAGATTTGGGTATATAAATGATTATTATTACTATTATTATTTCATATACGCTCCACTCCTATGGTCTGGGAATGGTATATGTGGGTGAATATTAATTAAGTATAGCTCTAGGAAAGTTGTGATAACCGGAAGCAGTGTTCTTACCCTTATGCAAGTAAAATAAGAAGGCATCTTTAACTGTTATGGTATAACCGTTTTAAAAATTGTTATTTAGGTTTTAATCCGCAGTCATCCGTCAAACGTACGCCCCACTATATTTCTCTTTTGTATTTAATTAGTCTTATGGTGAAGTTTGGGAAATAATACTTTTACTCTTTTCTTGTATATGTGGATATGTGTTTTTTTTTAACCGAGTCCAATAATTTATTAAAAATAAGGAAATAGAAGTTAGGTTAACTTATGCATGAGATGCAACAATGACGTCATTTAAATCTTTAGTCCCTTTGTCAATATCACACTTTATATGTCTATATATAATTTCTGGAGGAACTAAAAATCCTTAGGTGTAAAGTTTTTTCATTTTTTGTTTTCAAACAAAACTAAAGATAATATTAGAGTGAGTAAATACAATTGCTACCTACTTTCAAAACGTATTTTGTTTTTGAGAACATTTAAATATATTAAGACTGTAATAGCTGCATGAAGTAAATGAAGAGAATGGTTACGGACGTTACTACGTGGCAATCCATAATTACACTGAATTTAAAAATAAATTATTTTTTCATCAGAAATAATTATTGTAAAAAATATGATTGTGTTAAATCTTAAGTCACTTTGGTTTTTTTGCTTTAATAATCAAAGACGATTTTTATAGAAACAAATATTTTTTTAAATGTTTAATATTTCTGCGACCACTCGAGTCGTGTAACAGCGGTTTGTTTTAATTGCTGCCTTTGTTTTATCGTCTTTTTTTGTATAAATTTGTACAAAGAATGTCTGATAACCTAAATATTGAAGACTCTTAAAAAAGTACCCATTGTTAAGAAAGAAAACAGTTTCTGGAAATATTGTCATTTTTCAAATTCCGGATAACCTTACAAACTATTGACCTTTTAAGGTTATGTTAAAGTTAGAAGTTGTAAAAACGAGAATAGAATAATTGTGTGACGAGGAAATATTAATTTGAAATTTGACCTTAATTAATACTGAGCTAAATTAAAACGAAAATAATATCAAATACCCAAATAATCCATTTAATAGTGTTTGGTCTTGTAACTAAAACACAAACTTTCAAAGAGTATGCTTGTATTTTTCGCAATTGTTGCGCCACACTGTGGCTTCTCATTCTTCGCTTGAAGAAGCCACAGTGTGGCGAAAGAATTGTTGCGAAAAATAAAAGCATACTCTTTGAAAGTTTGTGTTTTAGTTACAACACCTTACAGTGAATTTAAAATGAACATTCAACAATTAAAAGCCCATACAATCAAATTATGAGTGTTTGGGTTTATTTAAGGCTAGGGAAATAATTTAATTTCAAAAAATCGAATGGAAGGATATAGTTAATTCAAAAAACGCCAATTAAACTTTAAATGATACGTAAATAAATGCCTTTCTTCTTAATACAAATCGAACGCATATGTGAAACAACGACAAAAACTGCAAATTTCTTGATTTTTGTCACAGTAATTTAGTTTGTATATGTAATAAATATAATTAATTTTCTTCGTGGAGTTTGTAGATTATAGGACATTTCAGATTACATAAATATTTTCTAAATCTAATATACTCAAATGAATTTTTAAAGATGAAGATAATCAAGAGAACAAAAGCACTATTTGAATTAGGATAAATATCAATGGTTAGATTTTATTGTTTTATCATTTCTTATTATAAATACGAGTAATATATTAACGTACCTACAAATGCAGTAATGTAAATCCTTTCTTTTGTAGTCGAGGCAAAGGGACGTAGTTAAATGGAATTGAATTTTACCGAGAATGGAGTGCGTTTATCTCAAATTCAAGTTAATTTTCCACAATTTAAACTTCTTTCTAGACGTTTGAAGTGCACTAAAAGAACTATTTCCATGAATACAATAGAGAAGTGTGCACTAGGATTTTTTATAAAACGGATAAGCTCAGTACATATAGAAAGGAGGATAATTATTTCTATTCCGTTTAATACATCTGCCTGTTCGAAAATAAACTTATTTATTATTAAATCAGATAATTAAACTTGCTTTATTCCTCATGGAAATACATCTCCGCAAAAAACAACTCTTTGTTTTACATAAATTAGTAGTAGTTTAATTAGACACTATTATATACAATTAATTAATACAAAAACGAATTTATTACTTAGAGCTTATTTTATCAATAATGATAATAATAATATTTAAAATTTAATTTCTTATATTACAGTTTGCTTTTAATCTGGTGGACTATATACTGTGTTGACAGTTAACTAAAAATATAAATAAGAAGCGCTTAATATCTTTATTACCAGATTTTTTGAAGTAGAAAGAAACATAAGAAAGTATTTTATTTATATTTCAATAAAGATTACTACAAAATAATGGTCTTAGCAATTCTTATGATATTAAATAAATGTTCCATTAAATTACAGTACAAGTTTGGTTGTTTCTAAAAATTGTATCCATTAGATAGATATATTTGTTTGTTAACAGAGATACTGTGATTAATTTATTATATGATTTCAGAAGTACTGTTAAATTTGTAATATATAACTATTTATGTACAAGGAATAGAAAAATTATGTACAGCAAAAGGTAGCATAAAAATTGATAAATGTTCAATAACTAAATAACTAGTGTTGCTTTGATAGCTTTGCTATTTTGTAACACGCAAATTACTTTTATATAATTTAATATCTGTCGTGGTATTTGTCAGGGAAGTAGTTGTTTCAGTAAGTGATTTATTGTATAGTCTTAATGAGTCTCATTGTAATTTTAAATTATGATATTAATGTGCATAATAGTAGTAGTAGTAGTGTTTGGCTATCGATCACGTGGCCCTTCCGCCGTGTTATGTGTGTATTTGTATGCTTGTTACTTTACAGGATCGCCCCTGTCATTGTAAAGCACCAATAATTGTATCCCAATGGTGAATGGTACCAGTCACCCATCCAACTGCTGACTCGAACTAACGTTGCTGCACTATCGCTAACGCTAGTTTGGACGCAACCGAATGCACCACCACCGGCGTGGCGTGCATAATATTATTCCTCATTATTTAAATATTTTTATTTGTTGCATTATTATGCAGATACATATATTTCACTTGCCTGAGAAAATTAATATAAGTTGAAAAATTAATTTAAAAACTCGATTTCATACACATAACATAAATACTTCTTATTTTGGTAGAAAAAAAACTTTCTACAATATTTATAAATTCTATTATCATACAAGATATTATTTTATCTAACAGTAACGCTTTTGTTATTATTATTTATAGCATGTGATGTCAAGGGTCTTCTCGTAAAATTGAGAGATAAAACCAAAACACGGCGAACACATGGCGATAGTTTAATACGGTGATAGTAATCAAACTTCGTTGTCGAATCAATTAAAATTAATATATTTAATATAAGCTACAGATTTATTCCGCACAAAAAATTACCCTCTGGTTAATTTCTGGCCACTCACTCACCTTTAATTAAGTAAAACAATTTTTAATATTCTACGGGAAACTCCTTTGGGCCACGTTCATAATTTTCACTATCATTTATTAAAATTCACTTTCACACAGCCATGAGGCTTTGGTATAAAAATTTAACGAAATCCGTAGTTTTGTAAGAAATTTAATTAAACTCGCGAAACGAATACTGCCACATCATATCTTCTACTGAGCGTGTTAAGGTTTCGGTCTAGATATTGTATCAAAAAATCATTTAATTATCAGGTAAATGCCACAAAAAATGTCTTTAATTCATGTTCAGAAATAGACGTTATTTTATTCAGTTTGTTTTTTTTTTTTTAATAAGAATTTATTAGTCATAGCTATTTTAATATGTTAATTGCCTCCTGGTATTTATTCAGATTAAATTATTACTTTATCGTAGTCTTATGAAATATGTAAAATTTAATGTAAATATTTTTCATTTCATAATTTAAAGCCCAATTAAAATAATATTGATCGTAAATTTATTTTATCTTAACCTATAAACACTTCTTATTTACAACGTGTTACAACTTTAGAAATTGATTTGGCAGTACAGTACTGTTAGGTTTATAAAATATAAAAAAGTACACTTAATAGAGCTTTAGACATTATTATAAACGCTCTTAGTGAATTTTTTGATAGGCACATAGTCACTCTTACATTGTTAATTGAAAAGTTAATAATTGAAATAAAACAAGGGTTAAACACTTGTTTCGTTTATTTTATTACAGCTAAATATACAATTCGGTCACGACGAGACTTGCAGGGTTTTAAACTTTTATTTAAATTATACCCTTAACAATCTACAAATATGTACATAGTGTCTTAGTCCAAATCTTGCAATTTAGAGTCCACTTTAAATAAAAATTATTATTCTTGTTCATTGAGCTCTCTTCTTCTTTTCACAAAAACTTTTTTGCTTAATTTTTGAAATATATGGTATCACAACTATGCTGGTATGAACTGTTTATATGTAATGGTTTATAAAGAAAAGTGCGTTACTAAATGTTTTTAAAGTGATGATATATCAGTAATATACTTGCAAATTACCTGAAAATAGTCAAAAATATATTCATGTAAATATTATCACTGATACATGATGCATATTTATTCAATAAGTAGCATTTATTTTTGCTCTTACTATTAAGTCCCTTTTTATTTGTTTTTAATTTCTTATTAGGATAAGCAAAATTACTATTTTGTTGTTGAAAAAGTATATATTATTATTAAAAGGGGCAGATATACATCCATATTTAAGCAAAGAGCAAACCATCTACAGAAAAAGAAAATAATGCAAACGTGAAAATACACGAGCGAGTATTAAATTATCGTTTCCCATCATCAACTGCGAACCGGCTTTTAATTTTGGTCCACGTCAGTTCAATGTTATCATATTACAGAGAAACAAAATTTCTGTATATAGGTGGAATTTGTTAATTACTGTTTTAACGCAATTTAAATGCTAAAACACCAATTACGTCTAAAACACGTGAATGTGATTTAAAACGTAAAAACAGAAGTTGTTAATAATATGTAATACTTTAAGGTATTAATATAAAAAAATAGAAAAAGTTAAGCTTAACTAATACAAAGTTTTATTTCATAGTATGCTCATTTCTTTACTATACTGTTTATTGTTTCTTTCCATGTCTTCATACTTCATTCCACATTGATATTCCTTAGATTTCTTGGCTTTCCCATAGTTTGCTCTTCCTTTGTTAGAAGCCTTTTTCCATTATTGTGTTTAGTGTAAATATATAGGTTTGTACACTTCTTTTGCGATTCAAGCTGTTATTATGCTTGCGATAATTTATTTTCTACTATTTGTTTTTTTTTCTATAATAATATTGTATATTTTGTAGTAATTCAAATTAATGCGATCTCTCTATAGATCTTGTATTCCGTCTTATTCTCAGCTTTATAAATGGCCATAATTTATACTTTATACCCACTATTTTTATATATTTTTTCTTTTTTTCGTTGATAAGTTTATATAGCCTAGCATTTCTTTTATTTTCATGTTTTTAATCTTACTTTCTTTTATTTTTTCTGCTCCTAATGGTTTTCCACTTTAGAGTCGTTTGACAGCTTCTTGTATTTCTTTTACTAATGTCATCTTGTTAGAATTGAAACTCATCTCTATTGTGTCATCTGACTCATAGTCTTTATTCAGAGGTTCTTGAAACAATGTCTTCGCTATGAATAGTCTTCCTGCTTCGTCTTTTATTATTTTAATGTCTTATAGTTTTTGTTTTTTTTTTTGTAATTTATTGCATATTAGTTTCAAATTCTTCCTATGTCCTCTGCTTTTCACTAGGTATCATTTTCTTTGTTTAGTTCCCTCTCTCTTATATTCATCTTCCTCTTGCATTCATCATAGCTCCTCTGTGTTCTCGAATTAAGGTAATTTCTACCACTTCTTGATTTTGTTTTCTCTTTTATTTTCGTTTTCTACAATTCGGTCTGCTTCTTGTACTTGCTCTGTTTGTTTATTCCATTTTCTGCCTCTATCATTATTGTGTTCATTTTTTTGATTTTTGTGAGTTACGTGAAGGTAAACTTGATTCATTAAAAAGCACTAAAAACCTTTCTTCACAATTTTATTTAAATTCACAGATATATATTTCGGACACAAAGTGACCATTATCAATGTTTTAATACTAGTATTAAAATATTGATTATGGTCATATAATATATATCTGTGAATTTAAATAAAATTGTGAAGAAAGGTTGTTAGTGCTTTTTAATTAATTGTCTTCATTGATTCGCACTATATACATATATGCTCTGTTTTTTTAACTTCTATTCTTCTTCATCTTTGTCTATTACCTTATTTATTATTTTAGCCATGACGTGTTCAACGTAAAATTGTTTTTTTATCACATGGGCTTTATTAAAATATTCAAGAAATAAATAGTGTATTGTATTCCTTGCAAAAATTTCTTTCAAACGTGATGTCACTTGACATACCTTTCAATTTGAGGTGGCTGGGCACTTTCGGGAACAGATTAACAAACCGCATATACATTGTAATGAGGATTTAAAAAAAAAATCGCCTATATCGAAGTTACGAATTTTAGTACAGTTAAAGTTTTCACACTGTATAACATAATTAAGCAAAAATAATCTAAATACTATAGGCAGCCAAATAAACACCGACGATAATAGATACAAAACTGTTACAAGCAAAAGATAATATAAAAAATTAGCAGTAGAATCAATATTCGCATTTGGCGAATGTGCCAAATAATGCAAGTCCAACTACCAATAAATATAATAATAATAATAATATTGAAAATGAAATCACAACTCCAAGAAATAAAATTCAACATTGGATCGATAAAGGAAACTACTAGTAACACATTCTATTTAAAATATCTAAGAAAAGCATACAGTCTTTAAGAAATAAGATGTAACAATAAATGTTTTTCTTATGTTATAATAGTAAATTATTCACTGTCTTGTAGTAGATTGACTTAAATACTATAATACGTTAGTTGACTTTTGTAGTTCCACTTACAATCAAAATATAGTATATTGTATATTAAAATTATCGCTGTAATAAAACAAATTGAGTCAGATTAACCAGATGTATGCAATTAAAAATTAATTATACAAGAAAACCAATTTTCAGCATATTAGTGATACTTAATTTTTCTCTAATCCAATTGACATTAAATACTTTGAATTAAAGCATTATATTTCTGTAGGTTAACTACAGACAAACCTCTTCAGTAACCAGCTAAACTACTTGGATCTTGGGGAGATAATGCTTCCAAGCTCTTAAACTTTTTATAAAGCAAACCGCAATTGCTAAATATGTTTTTAAATCTACTATACAATATGCTAAAGGGTCCGCCAATAGGGACGCGCGAAGTTTGCCGGAAGGGTGCGGCCATGTTGTTCGAGGTAGAGCTGTCAAAGTTGCTGTCATTTGTTCAGTATATAACCCCAAATCACCATGGCAAGTTTGAGTGTCGAGCAGCACGTGCAAATTATTAAATTGTTTTACGAAAATGGGTCATCAGTTCAAGCAACGTTCCGCACACTTCGCCCATTTTACGGTCGCGATGATCGGCCTGTAGAGTCGACTATCCGTCGATTGGTGGGCAAATTCGAGTCGACTGGTTCAGTAAACAACCAGCCAACACTGACACGTCGACGAAACGCCGGATCGAACGAAAATATCGCTGCTGTCCGTGAGAGTGTGCGCGAGAACCCGAGGCAGTCCATTTTTTGTCGTGCACAGGAATTTGGCCTTTCGGAGACATCAACTCGCAGAATTTTGCATCTGGATTTGGGTCTGCACCAGTACAAAATTCAATTGACCTAGGAGCTCAAGATAAACGACCACAGACAGCGTCGGGCGTTCACTGACTGGGCTCTGGAGCAGTTGGAAGCAGACCCCCATTTTGGCCGAAAAATCATCTTCACCGACGAGGCTCATTTCTGGATGAACGGGTATGTGAACAAGTAAAATTGCCGCATTTGGAGTGAGAACAACCCACACGAGGTCCACCAAGTGGCAATGCATCCCCAGAAAGTCACTGTTTGGTGTGGATTTTGGGCCGGCGGCATCATCGGTCCGTACTTTTTCGAGAACGAAGCTGGGGCGGCCATAACCGTCAATGGGGAGCGCTACAGGTCGATGATAACCAACTTCTTTTGGCCTAAACATATGGACACGGACGACATGTGGTTCCAGCAGGACGGCGCCACGTGCCACACAGCCCATGCCACAATGGACATTCTGCACGAGCGATTTCCGGAATTGGTCATCTCGCGCGGAGGCGATATCAACTGGCCACCGAGATCGTGCGATTTAACGCCTTTAGACTTTTTTCTCTGGGGCTATCTCAAGTCGCTGGTCTACGCCAACAAGCCTCTAAACACCGATGACCTCAAAGTCAACATACGCAACGCCATCGCTCAAATTGAGGCCGATATGTGCTCCAGAGTCATCGAAAATTGGACCTCCCGGATCCGGGCTACCAAACGGAGCCGCGGTGGTCATTTGAACGATGTTATCTTCCATACTTAATGGGGTCGAATACCCTTTCGAATGAAAAATAAATTTCGTTTCTACCTCACACACAACTTGTTTTATTCAATTTTAAAGTTCACGCGCCCTTATTGGCGGACCCTATAGATAATAAATGAAAGGCATTTCTATCAGGTTCTGCTCTTTTCAAGTTACAACATGCCCACTCGTCTCGTGTATCCATGGGAGTGATGGGCCATGAGTTCTGCTTTGCCTGTAGGTCGTAATTTCTATTATTCAATCCCTCTTCATACTGGGTCATATATTGGGTTCATTCGACACATCAGAAAACTGATAAAATCTCCCCTTGCCACATTCTACCGATTGGCAACCAATGTTTAAATTAGAGAGTTCATGATCAACCCATTACGATGTTCACTGAAATATATTTGTTTAGTTTATGCACTGATGATACGTGGATAGGTAAAAACTGATAATTCTTTATCTCTGTCTCTGTCTGTCTCTGGATTAGTCAGATTACTTTCAAAAATAGCAATTAATAATTCTAATTATTCGTTTCATCATACCACCTGATTGTAACTGTAAAGATTATTTCCAATTCTTATTGATTCTAAATACTCTTCCTAATTCTCTGAAAAGGTCCGATTTTAAATGTTTGCTTTTGTCCAAATGGAGTTTCAAGCGAATACCGCGAATACCAATGTGACATATCCGATCATTGGTAAGACACAGAGAATTATCAGAAACATTAGTTCTGGGTTCTTGTTTGTTTATTGCAAATATTAACAATACTTAAACTACCCTAATTAATGTAATAGAAATACGAGAATTTCCTTCAGCAAGATCCATTGTGAGTCTCTTCAATTACATTCAAAGTTATGTCTCCGTTATTCCAAGCCTTTTAAATTTATTTGCTCAACCTAGGTGAATTCCGTTTTAAAATGCAATCTTCATCTTTTATAGCGTTAGGACGTTTAAATGAAAACAATTTGCTACCTATATTTGTTCACTTAAGTCTTCTTCGATTTAATTTTTTTATGTATATAGCTATCTTGCGAGTTATCCATCTGTAATACTGAACTGTATGATTTATTTAATTAGCATAATTTGTTGCAAATAAGAAATTTCTTCTACATACGCATTTATAAAAAGGCTTTATAAACATAATTACTGCAAGTAATTATTTCCTTGTTACCCCGTAATTTCACTTTGGTTTTTAGTCTTATAGTAGATTAATTTTAAGATAGCCAATTCTCAAATAATTTGCATTGCTATACAATATGAGTTTTTATCTAGCGAAGGTTAACTTGGTGTTTTAGGACTGTAATAGTATTTATTTTTTAATGCCTTCTGATATTTCTCGGTCTATTGAAAACTTTGTTTTCACATTGTGAGACAAGTTGATGGTTTAGCGATATTGAACAATCTCGATAATAGGTGGTTAATTTAGATTTTATTACAATTTACCTTTATTTTTAGATAGTGAGACTTCCCAAAAAGGTGATGAAACAGCACTTTCAAGTTTTTCTTGCTTTTCCATAAAAATATTATATCGTCAAGGTGAACCATACAGGTTTTCCAAAATTGTCTATGTAGAATTAACATAAATTAGTCTCTAATGTCACAGTCGTATTAAAAAATACATGATACTGAATTGCTATTATCGTGTTCTTTCGATAAAAGCTGGTTCATTTTGGTTCTCTGGAACAACTTCTTCGTATCAATATAAATTAGACTCGGCTCATCTACCTTAAATTTCAATTTAGGGTTTGGAACAATGATGATTCGAAGTTACATTATTATGGTGACTGTGAGAATAGAAGTATTAGGATAAATCCTTTTTTTACCAATACAACTGGAAAGGTATACTATCAACTAAATGCCCTAAATAGTCATTGTTTTGTCTATTTAATTGTTTTAGAAATTATAGTACTAATTTTGCGTTACACAATATTAGCCCGTTTTTGCCTAGTTTTAAATACATGCTCCGTTTCATTTTGTGCTTTGTTTTATTATTATCTCTGTTCTTCTTTAACATTGTGAAGTAGACAATCTACTAGCAGTTATATATATATATAATGATTTTTCACTTGACTCAGACTAATGAAATTTAGTGTAAGTAATCTATTATGGAAGAAACTTGCAATGTCGCATCAGAAGAGCAAAATGGTTTTTAAACACACCATCGATGATGAGAAATATAGATTAAATGTGAGGGCTTCTATTAAAATGAAATAATACAATTATATTCTAGTTATACTTTTTGTTTGATTTAACGTACTGAACTTGACATTGATATAAAACTAATTTTAAAAAATTTTAAATTATAATTTGCCAGTGGTAAAATGGTATGTATCAGTATGAGTTTGTTAGTGATTTAAATAGTAATAAGGAAGCGGTAGGGGCGTGGGGGATTTTTATTTAAAAGTGAAAATGAATTTTCAACAGATGGCAGACTTATCAATTAATTTAGCTTCTATGTTTTTATACGCCAAAAACATAAGCCAAAAACAAGAGGTTATTCCCTGGGTTATTTAAAAAAATGGTTTCGAAGATACAAGCCGAGCAAAATTTTTGAAACAGCAATTTTTGCTATTTTTTAAATTGTTAATGTAGTTGAAATAAAAGTATGGCGTACTTCAGTCTGTTTGCCAAGTACAAAAAACTTAAAAAAGAGTTGTCATTCTTAATAACATTATTATTAAGTATGGCTTTTTTCACTAATAGAAGGCAAATGCCGGCGAATACAGTTTATACATCGATTTAATTTGATTATGTGATTGATGATTTGGTATCTGTCAAATTTATTGAGACTTAAGTCACGTTTGGCTGTTTGACGTTTTCTATTAAAGTAATGTTAGTCAAGACCTATATTATGATTCGCTGTTACAAACGCCGAGATGAGTACAAGCCTATAATTACGATTTCCTGAGCGTAATGTTCCTAAAAGAAAAACCTTCTGATATATTTATGAAACCGACACATTGAAACGAAGTGGTGGACCAGGAAATCCAATGACAAAATAAAGGGTAAGAGTGAAAGAATATGTGCTAGACATAAGAGAGGAAGGTCCAGGTACTTTTACTTGAAAAATTAGAAATACTCTGAATATAAGTAATGAAAAATTCTTAGAGATTATTTATTGTACCCATATCACATACAACGCGTTCATGGGCTTCTTCCTGCTGATTTTTTTCCACGAATCAATATCTTTTGTACTTGATTCAACTTCCTCAACTACTGACGCTGATTTTTTATCGATGAAGCGATTGTTTTAAGAAATGCAGTAATAAATTTCCAAAATAACTATTGTGTGAGCTGAAAAAATAAAAACTTAAAGATCGATTTTAAGATCAGTTCTCGTTGAACGTTTGGGTTAGAATTGTGAACGGCTAGATAATTTGACCAGTATTTCTACCAAAAACATTTACCTGCGAGGAGAATCGCAACTTTTTAGAACAAATCCTATTTCAGTTTCTGGAGGATGTACCATTGGCATGCAGGATAGTGCACAAACGCTTTTTAGTGTGGTTTTTCGTTATTTTGTATCAGTAAGATTCGAAGATCCATGGATTGGTCGAGGTGGACATCACTCATGACCTTCTCGATGCCCAGGCTTAAACCCATTCGATTATTTCCTAAAGTCATTAGTTACTTACTCCGGTGGAAAATGTGGAACATTTGCGAAATCGGATAGTTGCTGGGTATAGCATAATAACAAACGACTCAGGTTTTTTTCGACAGTCTCCTAATTGACTCTGAATTATTGCATTATTGCATTATAACTGAACGTAGTTATTTTCAACAGTTTTTGTAGATTTAGAAACATCAAATGTAACTTTTAGTAGTAAAATATTACTATTGTCGAACATTTTGGTCACCCTACATCTTCCAAAGAAATCGGCCATTTAGAAATCATTAAAGGAAGACATATTCTTAAAATACTCCAGGAAGTAGAATTTTTCCCATAAGTCGACTATAATTTTAATGTACATAGTTCTGTATATTTAATTTCAGCAGTTTAAATGATATTGCCCTGTATCACTTGAAAAGTATATCAAAAATTTATGAATTCCTTTGGTATACATATATTATATTGTGATGTTGCTCAAGCTTACATAAAGCACCTTGTCTTAATTAAAAATATATATATATATATATATATATATATATATATATATATATATAATAAGCCAACAATTTCTTATGTTACCAATCCCGAACAACAGATATTTTCTATAAATAATGATTAATAATTTTTCATTCTTGTATATTAAGAATAATAATGCTTGCAAGCAGAATAAAGATAAAAGCTAATACTAATGACGCATTTATAGGTAAAATGGAGAGGAGAGGTAAAATTTGTGAGTGATTAATAAACAAATAAACAATAACTGATCAACAATGCAAATAATTTGTTGACTTTACATAAGAAATATATGTCAAATATTTAATTTAGATTAATTGAATTAGAACGCACCATATGAATTATCCATAAATAAGATGCGTTTTTTCAGTGTAAACATAGACTACTACGTAGAAATGGTTGTAATAATCCTTTTTAATTTAAATAAAAATTGAAGTTGAACATTATACTCTTATTGTATATGCTATGTATTTCTAGATTAACAAAAACCAAGAATACAGGGTGAGTTTTTTTCGATGTTCTCTATGGGGATCTCGGAAACTATAAGAGATAGAGAAACGGTTAAATGGGGAAAGAAGTGTAGATTTATGAGACGAATAAAATTCCACTTTCAAAGTTTTCAAAAAAGTCAAGGGTAACTAGATATTTTGAAAAAAGTAAAAAGTGTCAATTTTTTTAAATCAATATATCTCGGTTATTATAACAGATAGAAAAAAACCGTAAAGGACAAAGTTTTAGATAATTTTATGTAGATTAATAAAAAATAGTCAGAAAATTTTTATCGCCATTATTTTCCGAGATATGATGCAAACTTACATTTTTTTAAATGGAAACCATAGTTGGCTATGACCTCATTCAAAAGGTAATTTTTTTCTCTTTAATCCAATATAACATACGACATAGTTATTTCTAAAAATAAGTGAGTTACAGTCATTTTAAATTTTATTATAAATAAAAAATGGGTAGCCATGAAAAAGATGAAAGTAAAACAATTGCAGTTGTTTATAATAATAGCAATATTGTAATTATTAGTTCTACAAAGTTAAATAAAAATGAAAAACCAGCATAAGAATAATATTTTTGTAATTATCAAATGGCCTCCTATATGAGGTATAAACCCATTTGTCAAGAGGGTAAAACGTTTCTTACAAAAATATTATGAACGGATGAGTCGCGATTCACTAATTGTGGTATTTTTAATCGCCACAATGAACATAGATAAACTTACGAGAATCCACGAAAAGTTTTACAGAGAAAACTACAAATTAAATTTGGGTTTAATCCATGGTGTGTTTGGATTAATAATTCTCGGTCCATATGTTTTTGAAAGCTCACTAAGTGAAAATGATTACTTTCATTTTCTTCAGAAAACATTTGAAGATACGCTCGATTGTTTAAATGTATCATTATAAGCAAGATTGAAATGGTTCCAATATGACGGTGCTTCACTTCATAACATGTTGGCTTTACAAATTATTTAAATAATGCTTTTCCTAACTCATAAGTGGGAAGAAATAAACCAATCCCAGGGCCACCTAGATCTCCCGATCTGCGCGTTTTAGAATTGTTTCTGTGGGGTTATGTAAAAAACAAAATATATGAAAAATCATATCAATCTGTGGGGGATCATAAACTAGTTGTTATTGAAACATTTAATTCAATTTACATGAGAATAATAAAAAGCCATAAATTCAATTTTAAAAAGATATAATTTATGTCATAATAGTATTAATACTGGACTCTTTGACCATATTTTTTTAATATTAAAATTTCTCTCCCATTGATATATTGATAATTACAAAATTACTTTATGCAGTTGTTTCATTTTAGTTTATCTCTGTAAAACTAATAATTACAATATTGCTAATATTATAAACAATTGCAATTGTTTTACTTTCATCTTTTCCATGGCTACCCATGTTTTATTTATAATAAAATTTAAAATGACTATAACTCACTCATTTTTGGAAATAACTATGTCGTATGCCATATTGGATTAAAGAGAAAAAAATTACCTTTTGAATGAGGTCACAGCCAACTATGGTTTCCATTTAAAAAAAATGTAAGTTTGCGTCATATCTCGGAAAATATTGGCGATATAAATTTTCTGATTATTTTTTATTAATCTGCATAAAATTATCTAAAACTTTGTCCTTTACGGTTTTTTTCTATCTGTTATAATAACCGAGATATATTGATTTGAAAAATTGACACTTTTTACTTTTTTCAAAATATCTAGTTACCCTTGACTTTTTTGAAAACTTTGAAAGTGGAATTTTATTCGTCTCGTAAATCTACACTTCTTTTCCCATTTAACCGTTTCTCTATCTCTTATAGTTTCCGAGATCCCCATAGAGAACATCGAAAAAAACTCACCCTGTATATCAGTTATAAGTAAAGTGCAGAATTTTTAAATTTGTGACAAAATTATATAGAGTAAATTCTAGTAATAATACACATTTTAATTGACAAACTTTATACATATTTACATTTAAATAATAAATAATTAATGATGCGTTAGTGAGTTAGTTCGTGAAAAGGCTATCGACCGGTAAATGTTTATACGTTTTTTCTTAATTTAATACCCTGTAATATTCCCTTCGGGTATTTTAAATTATTTTAATAAAACTAATTACTATCTTATCTTTAAATGTTCATATATTTATATTTGATTAATCATTTTCAAAACTATTATCTACCTTCCTTTAATTTTTATTTAATTACTAGTTGTTTCATTTTATGTTTTATATGAGGTGATATTTTCTCTAGGCAGACATTAATAGCCTATTGAACTCGAAATTGGGTTTATAATAATATGTTTCTACTACATCGAGTATTATATAATAATTCGGATCTAGCAACGTTTATCTGAAATATTACCGCCAATAAATAATCACGTTGTATAATTGCGTCTACACACCAACGTTTTTGTACATATTTCAATGTGGGCGTTAGAATACTGGAAATTTTAAAGTTTGGATTCGCCCCACTTCCTGTTGAATGGAATCGTGAGTCGTTGACTTATAAATTGCAGCAATTTAGGGGGCAGAACTTTATAAGATTTATTAGAGGTTGTGTTTATACGTAACCAAGGTGAGGATGATGAAAGCTGCAATTTACTTTATTTTCTGACGCCGATAATTATAAGTAATAATCATTAATAAGACATAATTTATTTTTATATTTTATCGAATTCATTGATAACTTCATTTTAAAGATGTTGAAGTTCGATGAATTGATTTTTGTTATTCGAACTAAACTTCTAATCTACTTTCCACAATATTTTCATGCGTGCTACCCTAACTCGAAGGGAGGGAAATATTCTTGTAAGTAAGTTCCATGGGGTGCACACAAAGGAATGTTGATTAAATTTCATCCGTTATAGTTTACCATATATATGAAAATAAAATAATAAAACAAAAAATGTGAAAACATTTTGTAAATCTATAACAATGAGTCCTAATAAGGCTGCAAAACAAATTACTTATTGAAACAACTAATTATCTGGCTAATACCTCAACCGATATTAAATTATACAAAACTAATTTGCGTGTTACAAATAGCACAGCTATCAAAGCAACACTAATTTGAAATCTTCATTTGGATTTGACGTGTAGAGGATAAATTAAGCATTCATATGTTTTTAAATATTTTTGTAATAATAATATATTTAAATTTTTACAGCATCATAATATAGTTAATATTCTGTACCAATTCTTAAATATTTTAAAATAAATATCTACTAGTAGAAAGAATTGATTAACACTTGTTTTTTTTTTCACTAAATCAGTGAAACAAACTTTGTGTTTATCAATTTTTTACCTATTATTCCATAATGTTTCACCAAGAGTTAATGGAGAAAATTATTTATGAAAAAATATCTACTAATATTTAGAACTTACAACTGCAAGGTATCATTAGAACTATTCTTCCATCAAAATCTTGAAAACACGTACTTTAAATCTTCTTCTAACACAAAACTAAATATATTATATTTCTCAAAAATTACAAATAAATAAAGCATACACAGAGCTTAGGTATATTATATAAAGTACATCGTTTTAAATATTTCATACATTAAAAAAATATTACCCCGTATAACTATGGCAAATATAAATCAATGTGGATTTGTTTTACATTTAAGTAATACTTTTATAATGTTGATTTTATAATAATTTTTGTTAATGATAAGTAATTTAAAGTCCAATTTCTTTTTAAAATGAAGTAGGAAAAAAGAACAACTATATAAAAATAAAAATGTCAAATATCTTAAATGACGGTTAAGTATTAAGGCTGAGTAATCTAATAGAGCGTTTAGTTTAAAGCTATTATTTATTATATAATTCCAGTATAAATATGTGTTAAATAATTTTACAAGTATTTTATTAAAAAAGCACGTACGTTAAAAAATACCCTGTATGACATTATAATAAATCTTTATTTCCACTATATTACATTACATAACAATATCAGTAGTAAATATACGAAGTTAAATACATAATAGCAGAAAAAGACAACACACAACACACATGCAAACATACACACACGCAGTACATTAGTTACGTGAAATAATAAGGTTAACAATTACAATTTATACAAAATTCACGAAAAATAAACTAATGTTAGGTTAGCAATTAATATGTTTTATGGCCTTTAATCTAACATAATTTACCAAACTGTCATACAACTTATTTTTCATTTAACCTAACTTAGTAAATTTTTATTTAACTTAACTTTTGTCAATATATAATCTATTCTAATAAATATAGAGATAGTAGTGTATAAAGGCATTTACATTTACCAATCAAAATATAAGGATCGATAAGTTACCCAGAGCATAGCAAATCAGTAACACTATGTTGTTATCTTTACTAGCGATTCAAACTTGTTGTAGGTAAATGTTTGGAATAATTAATGAGCCGAGTTATAAGCGTAAAAAATTTGATACGTAAATGATCGTTGGAAAAAATAAGTTTTGTGTTTAGGAGGATATATTCTTCCTCTAATCTGGTATTTAGATGATGGACGTCATTTCTAAATGTGATTTTGTTATACAGGTAGACATGAGTTTTATTTTTAATTATTATATAATAAAGACACACAGCCTGAGTCCTCCTTCTAGCTGCCATATCTAACCATTTAGCATCAATAAACTTATGTGAGATATGATCAAATTTTTTGATACTATAGATGAACCGTAAGCATGCGTTTTGTACCTGTTGAATACGTATGCGTGTATTGCTATCAATCGCCGCGCCATATAAGGTAGAGCAATAGGTAAAATGGGACAGAACTAAATTATCACATAATGTTATTTTAGTGTTAGTATTAAGATAGTACTTGTGCTGGTATAGGCATCTTAAGTTGAGGTAAGCTCTTGAGATATACTTATTAACTAACTTTCGGTAGCGTAATGATGTATCCATATAAACACCTACATTTCTGTAGATCGATTTGGATATCGCCAGTATACATATGCCAAGAACAGTTAGTCAGTTGATCCAATATATCACTTGTATATATTGAAAACAGCAAGGGTCCCAACATAGAACCCTGGGGGACACCTCTGTTTATATTTATAAGGTCAGGTACCATATCATTCACTTTAACACATTGCTTGCGATTGGAAAGATAGGTTCTTAAGAGATTTACGGCTTGCTTTCCAATACTAATGTACTTCAAGATAAGTTGAAGAGTACTGTATGTAACAGCGTCAAACGCCTTACTATAATCTAGTAAATCTAAAACTGTTATATTTCCTGCATCAGTGGCCCTAATAATATCATCTGTTACTGCAAGTAGTGCTGTTTCGCATATATGACCTCTCCTAAACCCGGACTGTTGTGTCGGTAAGATAATCGCATTTCTTACAAAATTAGAGAGTTGCTCAGTTATGATTTTCTCAGCGACCTTTGATAATGCTGGTAAAATAATAATTGGTTGCAACTGTTGGATTAGAAACCTTAGGAATTGGTCGAAGTACAGCATGCTTCCAACATTCAGGGAAAACTAAAAACAGAAAGCAAGTGTTCACTATATATGGCAATACGGTAGGACAGCATCAAGCTCAAAAGAAGACGATTTTATTAAATTTAAAAATTTAGCAACTTCTTCATTTACTAGTTGAAATTCAAAGTTATTGTTTGTCGGTAAATATTTATTTTTCAAATATTCTTCTAATTCCTTAGTATCAGCGCTATAACTATTCGGAATACTATCAACAAAGTATTTATTAATGCGGTTTACGTCTGCTAGTGAATTTGGTAATGGATTTATTTCTTTTTATAGTCCTAGATACCGAAGATGTTTCCACAGAAACGTGTTATTTTTAGTACCCGATATATGGGAGAAATGTGCTTTTCTTAGCATTTTTATTAATAATTTCATATTATCCGTAAGCCAAGGTGATGGAGATTTTTTATAGAGCCGTGTTGTAATTGGAGCAAACTGATCAAATAGTTGGAGAATTAGCTTATTAAAATGATCAAGTTTATTATTAATATCCTCAATACTTAATATTTCCTGAAAGGGTATATTGGCCAAAGCATTATTAAACTGTAACATAACAATGTTTGATAGATTACGAAAAGTAGATAAAATTGGTGCAATATTACCTACGGTATTAGTAATTTCAGAAAACACTGCATCATGATCCGAAAATGCACAGTCAATCACACCATGTATACGGCGTCTAGGTTTTTGGAACCAATATAACATCTAGAAGAGACTCAGTAGTACCCGTTAGACGAGTGGGTTCATTAATAACTTGTAAAAGATTAAGACTATCTAATGTGTCGTGAAAATATGAGCAAGCAGAGGACGCATGTTTAAGTAAATCTATATTTAAGTCTCCACTACATATGACAATATCTGTATGGCAAAAACAAGCAACAATACAGTTTTATAATTTGTTTAGGAAACTTATATAATCTTCCTGAGGGGGTTTATATACAGACGCAACTGTAACTTTTTATTTAGGTAATTTAATTAGTGCCCATATGGCCTCAATATTATCCCCATACTGTAGAACCTCGTAACTAAGTGAATCTTTAATGTACATAACAACCCCTCTACCCCTTGTTTGCCTATCCTTTCTAACAAAATCGTAACCATCAATATTTACTGAAGTATTAGATACTTCTGGCGTTAACCAAGTTTCTGAAAGCGCTAGTATGTCAACATCATTGTCTATGATAAATTGGTACAAATCAAGTAATTTTGGTAACAAGGATCTTATATTTAGATGTACAATTTTAATATTTTTTTGATGCATTTTAATAAATATAATAAATTATTGCAAGATATTAATACTACTTGCAATTAATAAATTAAACTACATATGGTAATTTAATTTAACATAAATTAAATTATAATAATTCATATACGATACAACAGTAAAAACAAATTAATTTTAAAACTAATACTTTTCTAATTATTACCATTTAACATGGAAGTACAAAATAATATTTGCGAATATAAAATAACACTATTGATTCAATAATTTAATTTGTTTCTTGCTATTAAGGAAGGTTATGAAAGATATATGAAATTAATTAACAAGTAATTAAGTAACAAAGACGAGAGAGAGAATAATATCTTTATTCAAACATCTATATATACAATTAAAAACATTGACAAATGGAATATAATGGTTAGTATGTTCTAATAAAGAGAATGGTTACGATCGTTATTACTTGGTAATCCATACTTACACTGAATTGAAAAATTCACTACGTTTTAATCACAAATAATTATTGTAAAAATATTATATAACGTGTAGGCACAATTATATAAATCTAAACATACAATTCAGTGTTAGTCTGTTCGTTTGGGCTATCGACCATTGGTCTTTCCGCCCTGTCTTGACTCAACAAAGACGATTACATTTATATTAATTTAAATACAATATACTGTAGGTGTAATAGTAGTACGTTTTTCTGCTAATAAATGATCTTTTTTATGTTTGAATTATAAGAGTATTATAATATTATTCTTAATCTAAAATATATTCTATTTACCAATCGATACATTATTAACTTAATTTATAATACACCTTATAATAGATAATATAATATATTAAATTTAATTAATGTAAGTAAGTGATTCATAAATAGATCAAAATGAATAAAGATATTCCATTTTTCCTAATAATTCCTAATATTTTTTGTGGATAAAATTCCTTCATTATAAGAGAACCTACAAACTTTTTTAATAAAACCAGGTAAACAGAATTCACGTCCATTCGCTTGTTAGTCGCCATACTGTGCAGGCATATGCTCCATAGTTTTCTATACCAGTTCATATTCACGTTTATATTTTCTTTGTGTTTCACAAAGTAATTCGTATTAATAGTTGTTATTCCACCAACACCCGCTAGAAATTAATGTAAAACAATTAGTGACGAAAAATTACAGCATTTCGTGAAGCATTTACAGCTTGTAAAAAATGACAATTACAATATATGCAACAAATTCACACAAACAACAGATCAATGTACGAGTGCAGTTAAATGCACAAAATGCTTCGGTCCACACACCACAGCGTCGTGTAAAACGGCGGCACCAGAAAACTGCACGTTTTATAAGGAACAAGGCTCTTCTGCATGGCCCATGAAGTGCAAACAATGCTCTACCAAACCGATCGAAGGAATACCTAACGTACGAATCCAGCTTACGAACAAGCAATCCGCGGACAAAGATAGATAGATATTATATGGGTGGCACCAGCGCCTATTCCACCGCGAACTTTTCAGGTCTATTGTGGATCCCTGTTTATCTCAGATGATCAGCTCTAGTTTTGCCTCTTTGATTAGTCCTATTAGCCCTGCTAGAGGGGCTTGGGTATAAGTCTCCGCGCTTGGGTTTTTAGTGCCCAGCTTTTGATATCTAATCCTTGCTAGACCCTCGCAGTGGCATAGGATGTGGAACGAGTCCTCTTCTTCCTCTAGGCAGAATCTGCATGGTGCTTCTTGCACCAGGCCTATTTTGCTCATATGTTTGTTGAGCTTGCAGTGTCCTGTCATCAGCCCTACTATTGTTTTGACCATTTTCCTGTCTTGGTTCAGGAGTTCGGTCGTGAATTTTGGCGATTGTTTTTTAAGGAACTGTTTCGCCTGTCTCAGTCCTGGTGAGTTCGTCCACCAGGTATGGGCCTGTGTCTCCACCCATATTTTATGGATTGTTTGACTGCGGTTTTGGAGATTCCGCAAGAATCCGGGCCAATTACTGCTTTTGACGAGCCTTGTTTGGCCAGTTCGTCTGCTATGTCATTCCCCGGATGTCCTCCGTGTCCTGGGACCCATGTGATTGTTACTTTTTTGTGACAGCCAAGTTGGTTAAAAGCACGTATACAGTCCCACACTAGCTTAGATTCGACCTGTGTAAATCTTAGTGCTCTTAGTAGCGCCTGGCTGTCGGAGAATATAGCAATTGACCTACTTTTGCTGTCTTGTCTTGCTATCTCTTGTACAGTGGTGAAGAGCTATCACCTCTGCTTGGAACGCCGTGGTGTCCTTGGTGAGACTGACAGAAATCTTTGTCTCGGGTTTTGTGCCGTATATACCTGCTCCTACCCCTTTGTCGGTCTTTGAGCCGTCCGTAAACCAGCATGATTCTGCTTTGGTAGGTTGGCCTTCGACTCAGTCTTCTCTTTGTGGGATTAGTACCTTGTATTTCTTTTCGAAATTGTATTTTTTCACCATGGCATCGCTAGGCATTGCTGTGATCGCGTTAGCCTTCAGCTCGTGTTCTAGCCGTTGGTGTGTTTTTCACATTCTGCGACAACTGCCCAATGATATTGTTGCTTTTTTAGTGGCTTTTGTGATGTGTGGTCTCCACGTCATTTTGGCGTCAAAGGTTACTCCCAGGTACTTTGCCTCCCCTACTAAGGGGATTTCCGTACCCCGTTCAGGGGCTTTAGGCCTTGCAATGATCGTCTTTTTGTGAATACGACAATTTGTGTTTTTTGTGGATTGATTGTCAATCGCTCCTGTTTGCACCAATTGTCTACTATGTTTAGGGCTCTTTGTGCTCGCTCCGAGACAACTCCCGCGAACCGGCCCCTGATGACAATGGCTAAGTCATCCGCGTACCCTAGGCAGTTGATGTCCTCTTTGGACAGTTTTCCTAGGTCATCTACTAGTGTAGAGCATAACAGTGGAGATAGCACTCCTCCTTGTGGGCAGCCTTAGCCTTAATGGTATGGCCCCCCAAAGTGATTGTCCTTTTCTCTAGGCTGGCCTTGATCCATTGGCAAAGGCTTGACGGGACTCCTTTCTTTGCTTGTGCCTCCTTCTATATCCAGAAATGTGGCCATGGCTATATCTTTGTCTTCCATTGACTTTGTGATGAGCCTGTTTAGGTCGTCCAGCGCCGAGTCCGTTGACTTACCCGGTTGATATGCATATTGCCTGTTGTTGAGGGGATCTTTTAATAGTATCTCGTCCCTTATGTACCTATCAATCAGTCTTTCCATTGTTTTTAGTAAGAATGAAGATAGGCTGATAGGTCTGTATGACTTTGGCGTTAGGTCAGCTATTCTGCCTACCTTCGGCAGGTAGATTACCCTTACGCTTTGCCATGATTTTGGTATATATCCCCATGCCAGGCAGGCTTTGAAGATTTTTGACAGGTGCGGCACCAATTCCTCTATGCCCATTTGTAACAGAATGGGATAAATCCCATCCGGTCCCGCGGACTTGTAAGGTTGGAACCTGCTGATGGCCCATTTAATTTTAGTGGGTCTTGTGACCTCCGTGGCTAATATCCAGTCCTTTCGGTCGGGCCTTTTAGGTCTTTGGCTGGGATTGTCTGGCTTGTTATGTTCTGCCAGAATTGTTGAGGCTGGAAAGTGGACTTTTAATAGTTCCTTGAGACTTTCCTCTATTGTTTCTGTGTAGGTTCCTTCCGGTTTCTTGAGGAAGCCTACCTCTTTGGTAGCACTGCCGTCCTTAGCCAGGACTTCTAGATGATGCCGGAGTCGCGGACAATGACGAATAGTTAAAAAAACTGTCAAAAGTCATTCACTCTTAATGATTTTATACTAGACACTTACACCACTGAAATGAATAAGTCTTCAGCTACCGACATAGTCGAACTATTTAAAAAAACTGTGCCATAGATTCATAGACTCTTACGAAGGTTGCATTTTATGCATTGAGAACTTGCAACACTGGCATTACCAGGTAAAATCGGACATTGCCATGGTAAAGTTTGACATTTTTTAAAATTTTCGAGATATGATGTATTATGATTATCAACGTGATCTAAGTCTCTTTGAAACCCCCATCAAACAAAAACTCATACACACTTATATTAAATCCATTCCTGATCACCAGTTTATTTTTCCCAAAAAGTCTACCACCCTAACGTCCAATATGCAAATTTATACCTCGAAGGTCAAATGTCAACCATATTATTCTCAGATATTAAAAAAAAACATTCGACACGATTTAGCATAATGGACTCCTATATAATTATTTACTACTAAAAATTCCTTATCATTTAATACTCTTTATACATAACTTCCTTTCCAATAGATCCTGTCAAGTTAAAATTAAACAAACGCTTTACCCTATTTTTCCAACTTACGAGGCATCCATCAAGGTTCTTCCTTATCCCTGCTCCTATACAACTTTAGTAATCCTGATCCCACATATTTACAAATCGCAGAATAATCCCTTCAATTCTCCGTCGACTCCATTTAATCTTGATGCAGGTGAATCAAAATTAATCCTTTAAAATTCCAATTCTTCATCCCCTACAATAAAATCACACTACAATCCCCTACGATCATAATCAATAATACTATCATTTATCCCACTTACACCTGTAAATACCTTGGCATCATATTTGATTCAAAACTCTCATATAAATCACATGCACAATCAATAAAAAACAAAATCAAAACCAGGGCTCGGTATTTTAGATCGTTAACCTAAAGACAGTAACAGTAACGAATAGCTAGTAAAGATATCTTTTTTTCTCCCATTATTAAATTCAAGACAGGGCAGAAAAAATTAAGGTCTATAGCCCAGACCGACTAACAATGTCTATTTATATCAATTTAATGTTATTCTATATATTATATTTTTTAACAGTTTAATATTAATTGATTTTATTCTTTGTATTTAATTAAATATTACAAGTTGCATTGTTTATATGAATATAAATGAAAATATATGTTTCCAATGTATAATAATCATTTGTATTTATATTTTTATAAACACCTCAACACTTTCTGTAAATGATAAAAAAACTACAAAAATAATAAAATAAATCAAATTTAAAAATTTCAAAACTACTAATTTTTGATTACATTATTGTTTTCGATTGTAACCATGACTGTATGCTTTATAGGGAAGGGAATTCAATTTCCACTGGATTGTGTTACTTTGGATATTTTTATAGCTTTGAAGTTTACACACTTTTGCGCATTTTATTGAATAAAGTTTTTTTAATATTATAAAACACTCTTCTCCAATATAGTGAACATAATATATTTATAATATATTTAATCTATATTCTGTTAATGATATTTATTATTTGAACAATGTTTCAATATTCTATTTTTTCTAACACTAACACACTTCAGTAGCAAATATTTTAAGAGTGAACGTATGTGCATTATTAATATGGAAAGGGTTTTGTTAAGTAAACGCTTCTTTACAATTTTCTTACTAATTAAGGATAGATTCCTCTACTGTCTAGACACTAATTTCTTCGATTGTTTGGAAAAATTATCAACAATTAGGGAAATATTACAAGAGACCATTAACAATAATAATGTTGACATTAAATTATTGCTACCCTTTCAACAACTGCTATGAATCTGCTATGAAAACGCAGCGAGGTTGAAGACAGGGAATTTATAGATACCTCCTTTTCGGAGAATTAATATTGGTATGGAAATATTAATTTCATATTCTTACCGATTGATACTTGAGTCAAGTACTAAAATACACAAAGTAGAGTTCTAAGTACAAAAGATAAATTTAAAATAGATATTAGGTTAATTCGAAATTCGTTAACAATCGTAAAATAAGTTCATCATAAACATTGTATGCACCTTGGAAAATATCTTTCCTATAATTACAGTTTGAAGTATCACATAAAATACGCCACCCTTATCTTCATTAGTTGCATAATTATATAATAAACAATTACTTAATACAATAAATTTAATAAATTATAAAACATAGTCGTTTTGTGTAGTACTTTTAGAAATATACGTGGAAAGTGAAAAATGACTGCCAGAATTTGCGGTACAACTCCGTCGTTAATTATATATTCATATATTAATGTTCGTATCCAATTTCTCTTCGATTTATAAACAGCTAACCACAGTAGGATTAGATTAAAATAAGAGATAGTTTTAAGGACTATCGAAGAAAGTACATGTCTGATCTATTCTGTTTGTAAGCTTGATTTGCTGTGTTCTTCATACTAAATTATTTTAAATAATTCTTTGGATTCAGTTGTTAATTATCTCCATTTATTTAGAAATTATTTATATATCGGGTTAAGTCATAGAGAAGTCTTAATGGCTAAACTAAGCCTAATGTGTTGAGCAAATAAAGACGTTTATTATTTAAAAAAATGATGTTCTTTGATTGTCCGGAACGTGTACTGTATTCGTTCTTTTGATTAGCTTATTTTATATAACGTTATAGATATCTGCAGTAGATTTATTATTTGTGACAAGTTTTAAGTCATTGTGGTAAATTGTTTTCCGCCTAGAATTTACACTGTATATTGATCATGTATGGAAATATTAGGTGAATATGTTTGCAACATCTTTTGTATCGCGTAATTTTAATACGACTTTATTAATTATACTCGTATAAAATCTTTTTTTTTATCGAGTACTAAATATTAAATTTATTAGAGTAATTTTATTTTGTATCTTCTGCCTGTAGCAGTATTTTTTCACTTTGTATTTTTGCGCTATGGCTTCCATTATACTAGCTTTTAAAGAAATAATCTAATTGTAATACCTATTATATGTCAAATACTGATTTAGGGAAGAGAGATTCATGAAAAAATAATTTAAAGGTTGAATAATTTTTTACGTTTTCTATTCCGATTTTTTATCAATTACGTTATACCTTCTTCATGATAATATGGCAATTTTTATAATTATATATTCTATTAATGCTTCTCCATATAAATGATGATATTTTAATTTTAGCTTAAATAGATTACTGATATAGCAGATATATTCTATTTTTTTTTTCTAAAATCAACACTAATTTTTCCGCCAAAGCTTTATCTCGGAAAACTGTCAATCGTAAATATCTCTTATAGACAATTTTAAACTGATTATTAAAGAAATTTATAGGAAACGTCAGACTATCATCAATATATGCAATAGGCAAAACTCTTGTTCATACTGGTATCACCGTACTAGTTAGAATAATTAATACTAACTACCAGTATGTACATTTGGGGGAAGAATATTGATGGCCTAATAAAAAAGACTTTAAAATATAATTCAATAGGAACCTGAACATGCAAACATTAACCGATGTTTTATCTTTAATGCGTATACTGGAAAATAAAAGTAGCTCCCAAGAAACACAACATTTACATTGGGAACAAGATTCGATTGATTCAATATCATTCTGAAAACGAATAGAGAAAGTACTGAAAGTACTACTGTATGTCGATCATAGAAGAAGTGTTCCAGCATTTAAGAAATTCATTTTTCAAACAGTAATATCGTCTTTTCTTAAGAAGAGTGTCCTGTATTTTTAGAACATTGACTTGAATTAAAATGTTGCATGCATTTTAACAGAAATAGATTGGTCGCTTTTAAAGGATTTATATCAATTTCTGACTTCTTGGTTTGTACACCTATCACTGAAGGTACGTCAACGGCTGAATAGCAGTATCTAAAGCCTTTACTAAGTTAATTGCAAATTAATATATAAAAACATTTATTAGAAAAGAAATAGTGTTATGAATAATCGCTCAGAAGACCCTCTAACAACATAAACTAACAATGAATAAAACAGCGATAAGAACACCGGCTAAAAACAACCCTCTATATTTCAACCCGTGTAAATATCGTCTGCAATTTGCTCTTGTCTCTAATGCACTTACAATAAATAAAGCTTTTCAGTTTTTTCAACTTGACAGTACATCATTCTACTAAATGCCTTCGAGAAATATGTGTAAACTAAATCAACTGGTTGGTTTTTCTCCAAGGCTTTTGACAGATACTGCTTGTAGCAGAGCAGGTTGGATACTGTTGATACCTTGGGTTTGAAACCATGTTGTTGTTTCGAGATTATTTGGTACGACATCCATGACAACTAGTTTATCAAGCATTTTGAGTATAATAGACTGGAGGCATACACCTCTCTAGTTTTGGACTACATCACGTTGGCCGGTTTTATATATTGGAATAATGTAGCTAGTTTTCCAGGTACTTGGCACTGCCCTAATTCAAGAGATTTTACCATGAGCTCAAAAATAGGTGTGCATAACGAATAAATGCGAGTCAGTTAGAGGCAGCTCGCAATACCATCTGGGCCCGGAGATTTGCTAGGCTTACGTGTTAAGATCAGGTTAAATACCTTTTCTTTGAAGATCTCAAATTTGAAGTCATTAACTGAATCACTGCATAGAGTTGGTAAAAGGATATTTTCGTTGGGGATATTTTCGTTGGGGGCCTTATAGTAAATATTTGAAAACATGTTAGCGAAGAGGTTTACCACGTCATCGCCATTTGACTTTTTAGTGTGCTGGTATTCCATAACTGAGGGTATAACATTATCAGTTCGTTGGTCTCTGACATAATACTAAAAACCTTTAGGATTAGAAATAAGTTTATTTCCGATGGCAGATAAATAATGATTGTAAAGCGATTGTGATTTGGATTTACATTTACGTAGATTTTAAAAAAGTTCATACTCATATTGTGAACCGCTTTATTTAAACCTTTTATGAGCTAGTTTTTTATTATAATTTTCAGTCACCCATTTGGGAAGGTTTTATCTGATACGGCAACTAATTTTCAAGGAATAAACTTATCAATAGCATAATGAATCACATTGTAAAATTTATCTGTAATTGTATTAATGTCTGAGCCGTTAAATACATCGGACCAATCTGTGAAAGTAATGATTTAGGGAATTATAATTGGCAAGATGATATAAGTAGATGTTTTCATCGTATGTAAGTTCTGAAAATGTATTAATTTGTGACAGATTTAAGAAATCATATCCGTTGATTATACACTTAGCTTTAGAATCAAAATCTTTTATTGTATGGAAGATGATATTATTAGTATTCTATTTGATAGACGGAAAATTATAATCACCACAAATAAGCGATTTATGAGCGTTATAGCTAATATAAGTTTTTTTCAACTCTGTACAGTGACCGATATAATTATTGATATCATACATTGGGGGCGATGTAAACTCCACCGACAATAGTGGGTGTTACTAGCTGACAAAAAAATAAACAGATGTTTGATACTGGAATTACCTAAAATTTGGAATAAGAGGTAACATTTTTATATACCGATAGGAATGCCACCACCACTAACATTACCAGTTACGGTACGGTTAGTTCGATACAGACTATAATTATCTAATGGTAACTGTGCATTAGATATGTAATATAGCTAAATGGCTTGTATAAAACCAATTACAGAAATTAATAATTAATAATTACTTCTCAATCATCAACAAATTAAAAAACAACACCCTACAACCTGACGAAAAACTTATATCCTTCGAAATAGTAACCTTGTTCCCAAGTATCCCAATAAAAGAAACGATAATCATTTTAAACAACTATTGATGGAAAATCAGACACTTGATGAAGATATACAACTATATCTAGAACTTTCTGAACTAGTCATGGATTGTAATGTTTGAATTTAACAACTCCTTTTACAAACAAACATTTGGCACCGCAATGGGTAACCCCTTATCACCCTTTCTAGCTAACATTTTCTTAAATCATCTAGAAAAATAGAGCAAATGATTCCATACCACACTTCCCGAATACATGGTTCAAATATGTAGACGATATTTTGATTAATCGATATTAACATAGAAACATTTCACATCCTCATAAAACAATTTATTCCCCAGCATAAACTTTACATATGAACTAGAAAATAAAGGACCACTCCCATTTTTGGTATTTTAATTATTAGAAACGACAATAAACTAGAATTTGATTAATATAGAAAACCCACCCACACCCATAACTACATAAACTTTCATTCAAATTCTCCCATGAAACATAAACTAGCAGCATTTAATAGTATGATTTACAGAGCGTTTCCCCAATCTTTGAATAACCAAAGCAGAAAAAATAAACTTAATTTCTATGAAATAGAAGATTCACTAAATTACCCGATATTCACAATAAACAAATTAATTGATCAACATATATTTAGACACACCCAACCACTTGTTTAGTTAGAATCAATAAAAATATAGGGAAAAGTACATTAAACTTCAATATATCCCCGAATTAAATCAAAACCTTAACAAACAACGAAACCAATTTAATTTACAACCAGCCCACTACACAACTTCAAAATTGAAAAACTATCAGGAAACACCTTCTTGAAAACTGATAAATTACAACAATCCGGCATTTATGCCATACAATGTTCCCATTGTAAACAAAAGAAATATTACTACCAGATTTAAACAGCACATGTACCACTTAAAAAGTTTTAATGAAGAAAAGTCAGCAGACATTGTCAAATTATTACAAACCTTTAATAATTATAATCTCGACATGATGGAGGCAATCCAAATGAAAAAGCATCAACACAGTTGGTTAAATTTCGACTTAACCGCTTTGAACAATCCGTTAAAAGAAATACTAATCACGAAAAACCCAATTACTAACACAATTGTTTACCTTATCCTCCATCTTTCCCTATCCGAGCAGGTATATATTATATCGATTTCCTCTCATTTATTTAGATTCCTATTGATAATGGTCACTTTGTGACCGAAATATACATCTAGCGATAAATAAATCAAATGAAAACAGTGCCAAACTAGAGTTTTATTTAACTGTAAAAGTAAATGTAAGTTTTCAGCAATTTTTCTTAATCTTAAAGGGTGAAGGCTTTTCTAGAAAACTATATTGGTTTGGAATGTTAAATTTAATTTTATCAAAGCAAATTTACAAATTTTAAATATGTGGAATGTTATACTATAGTAATAATTACAGTTTAATAATATCAATAAGTCGTAATATTACTATATGCATGACCCATAACACAAATTATAAAATATAGTGTAAATAATATCATACATAATTTGTTTACTTTCTATAAATATGAGAAAAAAATTAACATTTGTGAAATTGTATCATTTGTATCTACTTTAATAATAATAATATTTATTTGTGACTTACACACGTCATAGTCATATAGAAATAATTATCTAATTTGTAAAGATTGTGCAAATTTTAACAGATAAAATTTAATATATACATAAAACCGCTAATGAAGATACACATTGAAATTAAAACTGTTAACAAGTTAAAATTGTCGAAACTATAGTCACTTAATAAAGTCCCAGTTATACAAGCCAAGTTCAAAAAGTGTTTCATTTGTCATTAAAATAAGGATTAATAGTTAAACATTATAATAAGTATATAATAAAAGTAGTGGCTAGTAAATTTTCATAACAGCATTATTAAAAGTGCCTATAAAGAAAATTATTACTTCAGTATAAACTAGAAATGTTGAAAATAATAAACTAATAATACATTTAAAATATTATATATAGTATAGTATAGTATAATTGATTTCGATAATAGGATTGACCTAAAAATTTCAAACTAACTTACCATTCAACATATTAACTTGATTCTGGAGTAGATCTTAACTATTATCAGTAGAAGAATGTGCACTATGATAAAAATATTACATAAATCTATCGCAGAGAATACAACTCCTAACCAAAACATTTTCCTGTATTTTAAACATATTTAAATTTATCTAATACCTCAATTTACAAAAAAGTAAAACATCTTTATTAAATATTGTGCAAATCAACGAGAATGTTTAGACTGCTTATAAATATAAGTAAATCAAATCTAAATATCATATAGGTATACACAAGACGTTTCACACCAATCAATTAAAACTAAAGAAAACATTGAATAATAAACTTAACCCGTCATTTTCTAAAGTGGAGGATTTGATCCCGTTTTAAGACAAACGAAAACTATCGGTGATACACAAACCCAGTTTTAGTAGTAATTTTAATTCAAGAAGGAGCATTGAAGCATTGGCATTTAGTTTAATAAAATATATATCTTTGGAAGAAGCATGGAAGTGTGTTGTATCATTACACAGAAACAGGGTTAGTAGTGTACATATATTATATTCTAACCGACACGTCGATTCTGAGCGCCGAAGTACGCATTATTTCCACAGTATTTTTTATATTTAAATTTGGTCTTTACTTCTGAATTATTTAATTATTTCAGGTAAAAAACTATGAAAATTAATTAAAAAATTGTTTTTTATAATGTTAGTTTGAATAATTTTAGAAAATAATACAATTTTGCAATTTTATTAAGATTCACTTACACTGGCTACTTTAAACATTCCTTGAATGGTGTCCATGGAAACTTACCTGTAAATAAAAAAAGGTCATATTTAATTTTTTATAGATATAAATAGATAATTATTAATAATAATAATTTATTTACGGAATCTCCTATAGTACAATATAATTTGTATAATATTAAAAAAACAATAAACAAAATATTAAAAATAATAAAAATAAGTGCACAAAGGTGGTTAAATCTGTGTCTAGACCCCATTGATTCAACAAAAACAAAATAATTATTATTTCTTAGTGTTACCCTTAATTTAAATAAATAATATAAACTATTAAGAAGATGTAATATAAATCAATAAATAATATAATATAAATAAAATACAATAAATAACATAGATAGTATAAATAAAAAAGTTAAAAACAATAAAACTTTAACAAATTATATACATCTATAGATAAAGCAGCTAAAATCATAATATAAATAATATAAGTAAAATGGTCAAAATAAATATAATAATATAAATAAAATCATTAAAATAAATTAAAATATTAAAACAAATAAATTAAAAACTGGTAAAGTGAATAATAGAAATAAAATGTAAAAATAATAAAATGTATGTAATGCATTGTATCACAAATGTTATATCACAGATGAAATTAGTGCAAAAGCAACATATCACAAATAGAATCATTATAATGTATAATGTAAAAACGCAACAAGACATATTAAAAAAATTAACAAACAAAAAAATGAAAATAAACAAATAAAATAAATAAATTAAAACATCAACAATAAAACTTAACTACATTAATAAATAGACAGATTAAAAAAATAATAGATAAATAAATAAATAAATAATAAAAAATGATTAAAATGAATCAATGAAATTGGTTAATAAAGTTAATACTTGATGCGCTGCACTCTTGATGGAAACATTTATTAATATTGGGTAAATAGTAACTCTTGTTTTGTTCCATATTGTTTTTATTTTCATTTATCTGACACGTGTTTCGGTCTTCGCAGACCATTATCAAAGTTAAACTAATTTATAATGAGGTCATTTACAAATATATATACGAAGGCAGATAATTTACTGGGAGGGTAGTCCCGCAATTAAAATCTGGTCGGACTGGATTAGCTCCTGCTGGTTGTTCAAAATGGTAATCCCCTTGTCGATGGCTTTCTTAATCTCCAACCCTTCCAGGAGGTTAAGCTTCTTCCCTTTTCGGCAAATTTTAATCGCGGACATCTCCCCCATGTGGTGGCCGGTGTTGATACAGTGTTCTGCTAATCCCGTATTTGTTTTTCCATCTCTAATTGCCTTTTGGTGTTCTTTATATCTTATTTGAAAATTTCTTCCTGTTTGGCCGATATAAAATTCCGCTACAATTTTGACAGTGAATCTTATATACCCCTGAACGTTTTTCCTTATCCCTTTTATCAATCTTGTTATTGACTATTTTTCTTCCTAAATTAGACCTGTTAATTGCAATTGTTTGAATGTTGTGAGATTTTAAATTACGTTTAATTTTTTCGCTTGTGTTTTTTATGTACGGAATTGCTGCATAAATATTTTTGTCATTTATCCCCTTCGCACTGTACAGCAATTTCGTTTTGATTATACGTTTCTTTTTCTTAATTAATTTATCAACCGTTCGTTTATTGTAGCCATTCTTATTAGCAATTTCGTGAATTATATTTAGTTCTGCATTATAATTATATGTATCCAACGGTATTGAAATTAATCGATGTACATACGAACTAAGTGCTGATAATTTTATCTGCTGAGATTGGTAGGAGTCATTTGGAATAATTGTATCAGTAGTTGTGGGTTTCCTAAATATTGCATATTGAAGCTTCTTGTTAGATACTGCTACCGTTAGATCCAGAAAATTTAATTTTCCATTTTCTTCTTTATCCATTGTGAACTGTATGTTACTATTTATTTTATTCAATTGTGATAAGAAGGAATCTAGTTGTCGATGTGATCCTTCCCAGATGCAAAATACATCGTCGACATAACGGCACCAAAAATAGATATTATTTTTAATTGTGTTGTCCATTTTAAAAATTTTATTCTCGAATGATTTCATATATATCTCTGCAAGTATGGGTGATGTAGGGGCTCCCATAGGTAAACCATCTTCCTGAGAGTAAAATTTACTGTTGAATTTGAAATAGTTTTGTGATAGGCACATATCTATGATTTTATGGATATCTAATTGATGTGGTGAATATTGCTGTAATTCTTCTCTTATAATGCTTTTTAATTCTGTTAACGGTATGGATGTAAACAGGCTTTTCACATCAAACGATACTAGTATCACTTTTTTGGAAATGTTGATATGTTGTGTTTTATTCACGAATTCGTTTGTGTTTCTAATGGAATATTCAGATCTGCACGGAATCAGTTCGGGTAATAAATCATTAATATATGAGCATAACTTGTAGGATGGGGCTTGACAATATGACACTACTGGACGAATGGGCATGTTTTGTTTATGAATTTTTGGTAACCCATAGAGGACTGGAGATAAAGGGTTCATTTCCTTTAATTTATATTTATAGTCATCCGAAATAATTGTTGTTGTTTTTAAGGCCTCGATTATTTCTTTCTGACATTTTTTGGTCGGATCACTCTTAAGTAATTTAAATTTACTTTCTTCGATGAGAGTTTCTATTTTCTCCACGTACTGTGCTTTCTTAATTATCGTAATTGTATTGCCTTTGTCAGCTTTTGTTATGATAAGATCATCGTCTTCGCACTTATTTATAATTTGTTTGGTGATGGTTTCTTCTAAATTACTTCTTTTTTGATTATATTTTATTTTATTAAGGTCTTTCCTTATGATATTGGTTAAGGGCACTTTTTCCAGGCTGCTCGTTATGTTGGCTCTATTTAATGCTAGTTCGGTGTCAATTGCTAGCTCTTCGTAATCCTTATTTAATTTGGATGGTGCAGGGGAATATTTTAATCCTTTCTCCATTAGGGCCACTTCTTCTTGATTAAAGACTGTATCTGAAAGGTTTATCAAACGCGGATAGAAAGTGTGCATTGATGTAGTCTGTATATCCTCTTTCGGTAAGCCGGAATGTTTTAGGTGTCTCAATTTTTTCATTTGTGTGGTGTAATGTTTATGTGCTTCCTGATTGATTTTCTCTAAGGTGTTAGAGAGAAAAATGTCCAGTGTTATATTGTCCAAGCGTTTTGTTAATTCCATATGAATTACCTTGAGATGTTCGCCCAAGAAGAAGCGTCTTGAATACCACTTCCTGTTTTCCAATTCTAACCAATAGGTCGTAGCTTTTTTCACAGATCGTTTGGCTTCCACTGATTTGTTGTTGCACCGAATTTTCATGTATTTAGGAGTTAGGCCAAACTTTAAACACTCTGTATTGAAATATATATGATTTGTACATTTTCTCATTTTTAATTTAGTTTTTCTGTATAAAGCAGCTAATTTCACTTCACTAGTGGTTCGAGAATAAAATTTTTAAAATGGACAACACAATTAAAAATAATATCTATTTTTGGTGCCGTTATGTCGACGATGTATTTTGCATCTGGGAAGGATCACATCGACAACTAGATTCCTTCTTATCACAATTGAATAAAATAAATAGTAACATACAGTTCACAATGGAAAAAGAAGAAAATGGAAAATTAAATTTTCTGGATCTAACGGTAGCAGTATCTAACAAGAAGCTTCAATATGCAATATTTAGGAAACCCACAACTACTGATACAATTATTCCAAATGACTCCTACCAATCTCAGCAGATAAAATTATCAGCACTTAGTTCGTATGTACATCGATTAATTTCAATACCGTTGGATACATATAATTATAATGCAGAACTAAATATAATTCACGAAATTGCTAATAAGAATGGCTACAATAAACGAACGGTTGATAAATTAATTAAGAAAAAGAAACGTATAATCAAAACGAAATTGCTGTACAGTGCGAAAGGGATAAATGACAAAAATATTTATGCAGCAATTCCGTACATAAAAAACACAAGCGAAAAAATTAAACGTAATTTAAAATCTCACAACATTCAAACAATTGCAATTAACAGGTCTAATTTAGGAAGAAAAATAGTCAATAACAAGATTGATAAAAGGGATAAGGAAAAACGTTCAGGGGTATATAAGATTCACTGTCAAAATTGTAGCGGAATTTATATCGGCCAAACAGGAAGAAATTTTCAAATAAGATATAAAGAACACCAAAAGGCAATTAGAGATGGAAAAACAAATACTGGATTAGCAGAACACTGTATCAACACCGGCCACCACATGGGGGAGATGTCCGCGATTAAAATTTGCCGAAAAGGGAAGAAGCTTAACCTCCTGGAAGGGTTGGAGATTAAGAAAGCCATCGACAAGGGGATTACCATTTTGAACAACCAGCAGGAGCTAATCCAGTCCGACCAGATTTTAATTGCGGGACTACCCTCCCAGTAAATTATCTGCCTTCGTATATATATTTGTAAATGACCTCATTATAAATTAGTTTAACTTTGATAATGGTCTGCGCAGACCGAAACACGTGTCAGATAAATGAAAATAAAAACAATATGGAACAAAACAAGAGTTACTATTTACCCAATATTAATATATGTTTCCATCAAGAGTGCAGCGCATCAAGTATTAACTTTAAATATTTTATTGTTAACTTTTTTTATAGTTCATGAATATTCATATTTGGAGCAAACATATTTCTTGCCTGTAATATAATTTTGCAAAGGAAATTGTTAAAAATGTATTAGTTGTTGTTTTGATTTATTTTATTAATTAATATTATTTAATTTTTAATTTTTATTCAATTGAGTAAGTTAATTTACTTATTAACAGGTGAATAATTAGCATACTATTTCATATTTTATTTTTTTGTGCAAAAGTCATACAAGAAATCAAATATTATTAAGAGACAAAACAGTTTTTAAATCAAATGATCTTTCAAGTAATATTTTTTTAGTTTTAAAGTGGTGGTACTATTGTTTTTTATACTTCCTGTCAATCACCAATGTCCACAATAACTGAAATGATGTATTATATTATGGTAGTTATTAATAATAAATTTCTTTAATCAAATCGGATAAAGCGTTCAATTGTTACAAACAAAACAAATAAAAAAAATTTAAACTTTGAAGACAAATTCCTTCTTAACCGTATTTTTTTAATATAGATAAGTTGTGTTAAATCATCATATTTTGACCCCAGGAATCTTTGTATATTCAAGGGAAGTTAACGGAGGATTATGTCCATCTAGGGAGAACAAGTTCGTAGGTGGTTCCATCTTTCCACTTAGTGCTAATTTGGTTGGTAGCTTCTAGTTTCCTGCTCGTCATGAAGTTGAGGTTTTGTAACAGGGTGCTGATTGATCTGCATCCCTCTAATAGGAAGCGTGGTGTTAATCCATTTTAAAATAAAAACGATTTTAGTATTTAGTTTGTATTTTATCAAAAATTATAAGAATGAAAATTACATATAAAAAATAATAACTTGAATCCAGAGTACAGGCTACAAAACAATATAGGAAATTAGGCCTGCTCTATTTTATTTTTAAATTTAAGGTTTAAATAATCTTTTAGTGACAAATTGAGAGCATCCTTAGCTTTTCCGTTGTTCTTTTTAATATGGCATTTAAAAATAAAAATATTTAATAATTGATACACAACAATAAGTATATGAAATAAGGATAATAAAATTGTGTGTTATCGTATTTGGGTAAACATATTCTACTTCTAATCTTTTTAACATAATTTTGTTCAATACAATATGTATTCGAATAATAATTACTTAAAACATGTCATTACATTTATCCTCTGGTTCGATTTAGTTTGTACAACTCTTCGTAAACGTACAATTATGAAATCTGTAAAACAAGTACCAAACATTCATAGCTACTAAATATTATATTCGACAGGCAACCTTATCAGAAATCCATTTCAGTTGCTACGCTAAGCAGTTAAACGAATTGCAACGCTTTCCGAACTTGAGAATGAATACAGAAGGAACGGACTACCCTAAACGTTATTTTTACAGTCCAATAAAAAATTTAATATGGGGCGGGGTAGCCATTTACGAAATTAAAAATCCGCACTTAAATATCCTCCACAAATTGTATTCTGCTTTACTTTTGGGAATATTTGGTTATGGATATATTATTACAGAAGTCATTCATGCTTTTAAGCACATTAACGAATTGGAGGAGTTAACTTTGACACTGTGTTATTTAATAGCACATGTAATTGGTAAGATTCATTTATTTACATTGTATTACTATTAATTCTTTTTTTAAATAAAATAAGTATAACTAATAATGCCAAATTATATATGTTTTAGAATATATAGAATATTGCTCCCGTAATCTTAAACAATATATTTTAAATATAAGGAACATACCTTTTCTAAAACTAACAGCTAATTGTTAAAACAAAATCAAAACATTGCCGATGGAATTTTACCTTGTGCTGATATCGTTTTTTTATACCAGGCCCGAAAATATTTCATCGGCAATGCATCGATTTTATTTAAAACCGATTCATTCTCGTGTGGGCCTTTCACCTGGAAGGACCCACGTAATAAGGGCATGATCTGTGATACAGCGAAAAACGTGTCTATAGATTGCCTTAGGTAATAATTTTGTAACGTGTCTAAAACACCATAACAGCACAAAATACGTTACTTAGCACTTAATGCGATTTAAGTCATGTGACGTAATCTAATGCCTGGCGGTGTTTTAGTATGGCGAGTAGTTAATAAAAGGATACATTTATCCTTTTATTAACATAAAAATGTTTCACCACGGGTTAAGTGAGAAGTTAATTAATCATATGACGAGTAGTTGTTTTAAGTAGCATTTCATTCCTCCATAATTTTATAAAACGGCGCAGTAATCCTAACATTTTTAATTTCATGAATCAGTTGGTTTCCGGGGTTTTGAATTCGTGTGGTAGAGAAAACTACCAAAGCCCAAATCCAAACAACAAACCTACAATGATAACAAGCAATACGACCTTGCGATTAGGTACTTTGAAAAGGACTATAAGATTTGCAAAGGTAATGCCAAGGAGAGTATAAGCTCGTTGTTTGGTATGATAGAGTCTATGGAGTTGGGGAAAAAGCGTTTGGATGATATTGTAACAAACTCATCAGATGCCCGAAAGTGTACGGACTACCAAAGATCCATAAAGATAAAGGTCCTCTTCGGCATATAGTATTGTCTTTAGGATCTGCAACACAAATGCTTGCTAAATATCTAACCAAACAACTTCAACCGCAGACAGAAGAAACATAATAAATAATGTCAAAAAATAAACCCACTTTTTAGAAATACTAAAAACTCAAAGACTCCAAAAATGATTTACTAGTAAATTTATACGTAAAATATTTATTTACACAAGTTCCTGTAAATTACTCTGCATAATTGACAATAAGTATAATCAGCCACGTCATATTAAGTCTATTATATGACGTATCAAACACTGTCTAGAGAACACATATATTTCTATATAATAGATACCCATACCCATGGGATCATTTCTTCCACTAATTATTACCAACATTTATATAGATGACTTTTAAACAAAGACGCTATCAATTGCTAAATTAAAACTATCACTATGGCTCAGATATAATCAGCCGATAATAAAATTCACACCTTGCATTGACATTCCATGGCTACGCAATTTCAAGTATGTACTTATTTACGAATTTATTAATTGTGGACGCACCACCCGGTGCGCGCCTAAAGTATGGAACAAATTCAGTAAATGCGAAACAAAAACTTTTTGGATAAAATCCTCGATTTTGTGTTATAAAAACTTACATTTTTGAGGAAAAGTCTAATTTCATATGTCATTTGTTTGTGTGTAATAACGTCATCAATTTATTTTGCAAATGACAACCCCCATTTTTTATTCATTTTGAGAGACCCTTTCAATGTCGAAATGACGGTATAAAAATGAGCCACTTTACATAATACAATTTTTGAGTAAATGGCGGAAAAATGTTGATTATTGATAGAATTAAAATCTGAGCTTAAATAATCTACTTTAAAAAGGGCATATTTGTATTATATTCATACGTAATTAAAGAATAGAAGTTACACGATTTATAAATACACTGCCGAGCATAAAACTAGGGTCAGTCCATTATTTGAACTTATTTTAGAAATGTTTAGTTTTTTATGTGTTATCCGGTTCTAGCAGTTTACTAACTGATTGCTTGGATAAAAAAATATTTATTTTTGTTCAAGGTTTATTGAAAGTAATAAAAATGAAAGATTTTAATTTGATATGCTAATAATGTAAATGAACAGGTTTACTTTGATATGTTTTTTTGAAGCAAAAGCAAGTTTAAGGACAGCATAGTTTTTGTTTCTGTGGTGTCATCTGTCAGTTGTAAATTGTTGGTGTATTGTTGTCATTGTTAGTGTTTTCCAATGTGCATAAATCCTGTTGTTGCGGCACGAATTGTGGCGATTTTAGAAGACGGTCGCGGTCAGCGTGAAACTGCGAGAAACGTTTTTGTATGTCTCTCAAGTGTGCAACGAGTATTGCGGTGGTACGAAGAGGCTAGTCTGCTCACTCGAAGACCTGGTTCAGGGCGAGGCAAGACTACAACAACTAGAGATGACCACTTTCTCATTTATAGTGCTTTGAGAAACTGAACAGTTTCAACAGTTTCCGATGAATCGCTATTCTGTCTTACGGCCTCAGATAAGAGTGTAAGAGTGTGACGACGACAAGACGAGAGATATGCTCAAGCGTATATTGCCGAGCGACTTCCATTTGGTGGAGGATCAGTTATGGTATGGGAAGGCATTTTTTGGCACTCGCACAGAGTTAGTCTTTACCGAAAATAGGACGCTGACTGTGCGTAGGTATCTGACAGAGATTCTAGAAGACCATATTTTACCATTCATGGTTATTCTTGGAGACGACGCAACAGTTATGCATGAAAACGTACGCACCCATAATAGTTACCGAGTATCTTGATGAGTGTCAAATCACGCAATTTGTTTGGCCTGCTCGTGATGAGATGGGGGCATCGTCTGAAATGGGCAAACATTTACGGAGACATGTGCCGGTCCCCAGAAATTCTAGAGAGCTTCGTGATATACTGGTGCAGAAATGGAACAATCTTCCACACAATGTGATCCAAAATCGGATCCAGAGCATGTTTCGTCGATTGCAAGATGCTATCACTTCCAGAGGAGGGAATACTCGCTACTAAAGTCATTTTTCTTTTGTTTAAAATAAGCATATCAAAGTAAACTTGTTTATTTTCATTACTTACATTCGAATTATAAGTTATATCATTTGTAGTTTCATTTGTAATGAATTAGTAAAATTCAATAATAAATATATTACAGCAATTGGAAAACTTATTGTTTTTATGGTCCAAAGGAATCGAATTGAAAAATTTATTGCATCATTGGAAGAAGGAGTATTTAAACCAGATATTTCCAGAGGTGGAGAGAAAGAGGTGAAAATTATAAAAGCTGCTGTGTCAAGAACACATACACAGGTAAAATTGATAAAACACATCCCGCATAATACATATTACATATTGTACGTTGTAACGTCCGACAAATGCATTATATAGCGTGGCCTTCATACTACTTACCCTGTACTAATTACTTTATTTTGCTTGAAAGTATTTTTATATAAATTTTGTATCAATTAAACCATAGTTTTAAAGATGTAAATTTGCAGGAATAAAGCACACTTAACTAACATTAACAACGGGTCCCATTTATTTAGTCTTTCACTGTATCACCTTACCGAAAACAACGCCAAATGGAAAAATATCGCGCAATAATTACTTAACAATTGACACTCATTATTCAGTTATATGTACATGCACTTTTTCAAAAATGATGTTTCCATCATATTACTTTAGCATTATTATTATTATCATTTTATTTGCATAATATTTTGTAACGCAAACATAGTAAACAAGTTAACAAAATTTCTCTTCGATTCAACGTACTTTATGAAAAAAAAAACAATAATGTGTCAATGCACCACGGTGGGCTATACACTCTCTTAGGCGCCTAGGTTCGCTTCTAATTAGGAGATTGATGTCCTCCTGTGGTAATTCATTTCAAGCAAGTACTAACGCATATCGAAGTGCTCCTAGAGTTTGAGAGGGGTGCTGCAAATGGAGGACTCTTTGGTCCATTATATCCCACACATGCTCAATTGGAGATAAATCCAGTGACCACGGTGGCCGAGCATTACTGCACTGTTGTCTTACAATAAGTACGCAAGAACTAACATTTAAATATTAGCTCTTTGTCGATGGGTTTATTTCTGAGGCGTGTTCAAAGAGCGATAAAAAAGCCTGCTCTCGGCATTTTAATGAGAAAAATAATTTCTCCGAGCATTTCTGTACCGTATAAAGAACAAAAGCTAATATTTAGAAAATACAAGTGCTCAGAAAAATGTATGCAACGAATAACATACACAGGGAAGTATAATTTTGTTCAATATCAGAGTACCAGTTTTTAATTTTCCAGTATTTAAAATTTAAAAAAAAATGGTAATGTGGCCATAATAATTAATTCTCTGTACCATCATTTTATTATATTTATTAATTTATCAAAATTCGCATGGTACCTTAAGTAAGCATTTAATTCCAGCGAACTACAATATGAAACTAAAAGTTCAATATAAGCCTAAATTTAAAAATTTACTATATAGGTATAGTTTTAAAGATAAAAACTTTAGGATTCCCAAAGCAAAAGACTACGGAAATAACAACCCTAAACTCTGGAGGCAAGAAGCAGGTAACTTTCAGTAAGTGACAGGTATACGCGCATTTAATTAAAAATAATATGCTCATCATATTTTTGGCACTTATCACGTAAATCCTACGCCGTGTTCCCTGTATTTATTTAATATATAACTTTAAATAACTACTAATTTTTATGATAAATATAAAAAATAATTATTATTAAAATTTTGCTTAAATAAATATTTAGTTTTCTATTATCTACATTCTTTATTTTTTTTATTTTTATTCTTTATTTTATGGAAAACTCTTCTACCAAAAGGTTAATATTTAAAGTTTTGGCACTTGTTAACATACGGTAATGGCGCCGATAGTAAAGGTGTGCGATAAAATATCGTGTTCTGTAGTTCTGTTGAAATACAAGAAGAAGCAACGTGGGGTTATTGGGAAAAACATAGATGTTACCACTAACAACTTTAAACTGAAATCAGTACCTAGAAAAAGCATTCGTCTTCGTATGTCTAATGGCTTTAGACATCCTTCTCCCATTGTGGATTTACATAGGTTGGATAATACGGGGCAGTCTAGAAGTACATGCTCCGCGGTTTCCTCTTCTGCTACACACCCTCTGCAGATAGGTTTAGATTGAAGTCCCAGTTTGTTCAGGCGTGATCGTAATTTGCAGTGTCCTGTTAGAAGTCCTACGACCTTCCGTAGGTTTTCTCTGGACAGTTGCATACAGTATCTGGCCGTTTTGGTGTTCATTGTGATGAAGCTTTTTGAGACTCTACAGCCAGGTGTGTTGTCCCATCGTTCCATGTGGCATCTGCAATTTTTAGTAGGGTACTCAGATCTAGCAGGGAGGGGTTCGGCTCGCTTACCGTTTGTCGTTATGCCGTTATGCTTAGGAGCCTTCCGTGTTCCGGTCGTAAGTACATTGACGCTAATAGCCACCTTCCATGTCCTCTTCGTCCTGGTCCTCCTGGTTATCGTCTTGGTGGTCCTCTTCTTTTCTTCTGCGACGAGGCCTTCTTCTTTGTTCTACGGGGTACGATCCTCTTCTGCAATGGAACGTCCTATTATCTTGGTGTTCTTCGTTCTTCTTTCTTCAGTGTGGTAAGTTTTTCTCCCGCTTCCCGTTTCCCTCAACAATTTATAACATGCCATTTGTATTTAAGTGATTCTGCTTCCTCCCGCCGCACGCACAGACAACTCCACAACAGCAATTTTGCCCAGCCCTAAAGTTTTAGTATTTCAATTGATCCCGCAAATCTACTTTCGCGCCTAATTCTAGCCAATTCGTCGTAATTAGTCGGCCACCTAAGTCCAACTTAGATTAAATTTAAGTCCGCCCTGTTTCGTTGTTCCGGGTGTATATTCGCATGAAAATATAACGTGTTCCGCGTTATCAATCCCATTGCCGCATGTACAGTTTTCTAAATCCGTTTTCCCTATTAGTTTAAGATAGCTACCGAAATTTTCATGTCCCGTTAGTAGTTGCGTAATTTTCGGTATAATCCGTTCTAAAATTTCCCGCCTCAAGTTAAACGTTACTTGCCCATTTACCGAATTTGCCCACCCGTTATTCTATTTCACTATCGCGTTTTTCCTAATTTCGCGTTTTGAATAGGAGAACGGTGCCCTATCGTAGTCACATGTTCTTATTTCCCACGTGGCTTCTTTCGCGAGTTCGTCCGCTCTTTCGTTGCCCGTGTTCCCTACGTGTGCCCGCTTCCAGTGGAATCTTGTTTTCCCTCGTGCCTCCCAAATATTTGGCTCTATCTCTACCATTAATTCAGTCGGTTTCCGCATCGTTCTAAGCACTTAAAGTGCCGACTTAGAGTCCGATAATATGTGCCACACACCATTCTTCTTTTGTGTAATATAATTAACCGAGGATCGAATCGCTATTAATTCGCTCTGGAAGACTGTACATTTATCGCCTAGATTTAATTTAACAAATTAATTAATTGTAATATAATTAACCGCGGCTCTAATCGCTATTAATTCGCTCTGGAAGACTGTACATTTATCGCCTAGATTTAATTTAACGAATTCCTATTCCTCGGCATTTTTATAGATTACAATGGCCGCTCCGATACCATTTTCCGCCTCAAAATCCGCGTCTACTATGTCGAAATTTATCCCGCGTTTCTCAGTTGGATGTCTACGAACTAACCCTCTCTTTTCTATTTGAACATTCCCTTAATCGCGAGCTATTACCCCTGAGTTTTGCCATCGTGAGCTTATTTTCTTAATATTTTGCGCTATCGGTATTAAATCAGCAATAATTAATGCCGCTGCCGCGCCTATTGACATGAATCTTTGTACCGATCGCAAGTTCTTAATTTCCCTCGATTTTTAAATTATTTCCCCATATTGCCGCTCCATACGTGATAGCCGGTTCGATCGCGCCCAGGTAAATTGTCCGCATCGCATCTCTAATTAATCCCCACGTTAATTTACATGCCACTCTCAGTTGTGAAATTTTTCGCGCTTTATTACAGATATATGTGACATTACTATTCCGAGATATTTAATACTTTCCGCGCAATGAACAAACGTATCTCCCATTTTAAAGTTTGGTCTAGCTTGTTATTGTTTCACAAAGAAACGTCCCGTCGTTTTTTCCGTGTTGAATTTGAGTTTAACATCGTTTCCCTATTTGTCTATTATTCCCAAAGCTGAATTTACCACGTTTTTAAGTCTCTTATACAGTCTTGACCGTGCCAGAAGTACAGAATCATCCGCAAAAGCAATTAGTTCGCAATTTTCCGGAATTGCTTTCATTAAATGTGTCGCGTGCATAATTTTCCAAAAACCCAGTCCTAATTTCGAGCCCTGCGGACAATCTCTCTCTATTTCTCTTTCTACCGATTGACCCGCGTAATCTATTCGCGCTATACGATTTTCTAAGAAATCTCTTGCTAATTTAATTATGTTTCCTAACACGCCCATTCTTCCCATTTCTTTTATAATAACTGGCCACCACACATGAACAAACGCCCCCGCGATATCTAAAGAAATGACCGCGCTATAATCCCCTGCCCGTTTCGCATCGTTAATAAAATCTATTACCTTTTTGACCGCGTGTACCGTTGTTTTGCCTTTCGTAATCCCATATTGATTAGGGGCCGTCTCGCCGATTGTCTCGAGATGATACTCAATGCATTTGATTAGAATATCATACAATATCTTCCCGAGACTGGGAAGCAGACATATGGGTCTCCCCATGTCCGCGACGTCCTCTTTCCTCGCTTTCGGAAATAACATAACATCCGTGTCTTTCCAACAAGCTGAAAGGACACCTTCCCTCACGCATGATCTCATACATTCAAAAATCTCCGCGCCTATCGTTCCCATCGCCCGTTTTATTATGTCAATTGTTAATTTATCGCGTCTATCTAACTCATCGAGTGTGAGGTCGCACACATTTTCGCCCCCCGTAC
>CAXAKX010000471.1:0-12726 GCA_963969525.1 Ontholestes murinus | reverse complement strand
CTACGAGCGGTCCCATGAGACGCAGCACGTGTACGCGTACGTACATCGTCCGTGCTCGTTTTTGTTTGTTTGTTTGTTTGTTTGTTTGTGCCAATATTTATTATTTGTATATGTATATATAATATATATATATATGTAATATTATCTCTCTGGTGGTTACAATCGGTAGTATATTTTATTTAAAATAAATATGTTTGTTATAACGGATGACGGACCGCGCGCGCGCCCATACAGAATGCATCCGTAGTAAGGCGGCGCGATGCGAGCATCCCTCTCTGGAAGAATGGGATATATACTCCCAAAACTTCAGTGTCTTTTTATGTTTCTTTCAAACAGACGACGGATCAGCCACACGAGTCAACCGAGATCGGATATATCATATCTGGTATGATATCGTCGATCGGTCGGTCAAAACGAGAGAGATGCGAACGTCCGGTTCGTATATAGAGTACACACACAGTGTGTTGTTGTGTGTACAAAAATACAGTGTGAGTAATACGCTTCGACGCATCAGTTCTACGTATATAAATATACGAGTTTTTCAGATGCGAGAAGCCGAACGTCAGATCGTCAGTGTATCTGTTTCGCGTACACACATATATTGTGCGACACAAAAATACGTTAATGATCCTTCCGCAGGTTCACCTACGGAAACCTTGTTACGACTTTTACTTCCTCTAAATGATCAAGTTTGGTCATCTTCCCAGCAACATCGACGAACGTCGAAACGTCACCGAGTACCGGTCCGAAGACCTCACTAAATCATTCAATCGGTAGTAGCGACGGGCGGTGTGTACAAAGGGCAGGGACGTAATCAACGCGAGCTTATGACTCGCGCTTACTGGGAATTCCTCGTTCATGGGGAACAATTGCAAGCCCCAATCCCTAGCACGAAGGAGGTTCAGCGGGTTACCCGGACCTTTCGGCCAGGGAGGACACGCTGTCTCCTTCAGTGTAGCGCGCGTGCGGCCCAGAACATCTAAGGGCATCACAGACCTGTTATTGCTCATTCTCGTGCGGCTAAAAGCCACTTGTCCCTCTAAGAAGAATTGATTGTACGCCGACAGTAAAAATCAAACGAGCGGCACGCACGACCGTTTGCACGACCGTGACGATACCGACGCCGACCTTTGAGATGTCGAAAGTACGCCTAGTTAGCAGGCTAGAGTCTCGTTCGTTATCGGAATTAACCTGACAGATCACTCCACCAACTAAGAACGGCCATGCACCACCACCCACCGAATCAAGAAAGAGCTCTCAATCTGTCAATCCTTCCGGTGTCTGGGCCTGGTGAGGTTTCCCGTGTTGAGTCAAATTAAGCCGCAGGCTCCACTCCTGGTGGTGCCCTTCCGTCAATTCCTTTAAGTTTCAGCTTTGCAACCATACTTCCCCCGGAACCCAAAAGCTTTGGTTTCCCGGAAGCTGCCCGCCGAGTCATCGGAGGAACGTCGGCGGATCGCTGGCTGGCATCGTTTATGGTTAGAACTAGGGCGGTATCTGATCGCCTTCGAACCTCTAACTTTCGTTCTTGATCAATGAAAACGTTTTTGGCAAATGCTTTCGCTTTAGTCCGTCTTGCGACGATCCAAGAATTTCACCTCTAACGTCGCAATACGAATGCCCCCATCCGTTCCTATTAATCATTACCTCGGGGTTCCGAAAACCAACAAAATAGAACCGAGGTCCTATTCTATTATTCCATGCACTAAGTATTCAGGCGAAGTTTTAGCCTGCTTTAAGCACTCTAATTTGTTCAAAGTAAACGTGCCGGCCCACCTCGACACTCAGTGAAGAGCACCGCGATGGGATTTCAAGTTGAGCCGCCCTCGCGGGCTAAGCTCACCGGCAGGACGTCCCGCGGGCACGCCAGTTGGACACCGCGAGCGATGAACCGGCGGCGCGGGACACAGATTCGACTACGAGCTTTTTAACCGCAACAACTTTAATATACGCTATTGGAGCTGGAATTACCGCGGCTGCTGGCACCAGACTGGCCCTCCAATTGATCCTCGTTAAAAGGTTTAGAGTGTTCTCATTCCGATTACGGGGCCTCGGATGAGTCCCGTATCGTTATTTTTCGTCACTACCTCCCAGTGCCGGGAGTGGGTAATTTGCGCGCCTGCTGCCTTCCTTGGATGTGGTAGCCGTTTCTCAGGCTCCCTCTCCGGAATCGAACCCTGATTCCCCGTTACCCGTTACAACCATGGTAGGCGCAGAACCTACCATCGACAGTTGATAAGGCAGACATTTGAAAGATGCGTCGCCGGTGCGAGACCGTGCGATCAGCAATAAGTTATTCAGATTCACCAAGTTGTACGATGAACGGACTCGCGTCCGACACCGATTGGTTTTGATCTAATAAAAGCGCTCCTTCCGTCTCCGGTCGGAACTCTGTTTGCATGTATTAGCTCTAGAATTACCACAGTTATCCAAGGATAAGTGGTACGATCTAAGGAACCATAACTGATTTAATGAGCCTTTCGCGGTTTCACCTTAATTTGGCTTGTACTGAGACATGCATGGCTTAATCTTTGAGACAAGCATATGACTACTGGCAGGATCAACCAGGGAGCTGTGTTTAGTCGCGCACACTCGAGCGGCGGCGCTTACGCGCGCGCGCGCCCGGTGTAACGACGAGCTCATTTATTTATAATAAAGAGGTGGTTCGAAATTCTGCTCTGCTGAACGGAACATCGCACATATCCCGGTTTACGCGTGCACGGACCCCCGACGTTAACGTGTCACTCCATTGGTATACAGAGCACGCCAGTAAAACACCTATCCCGCCCCTGTGGCGGGGTCAAGACGGTGGACGTGATGCAACTTGTGTAAAAGACACGAAACGCGGGGCGGCGGTTGTGCTACGGCGATATTACGACTAGACGTTCACACATTTATGCAGACCCACGACTTTTTTTGTTTGATAATGCGCCCGGAGACACACACGTGAGCACACGACGGCACATGTACACGAGCACACGGCGGCCGGCCGGCGGTGTGAACACCAAGAATTCGTAATTCTGCTCTCTGCTGAACGGAACATCGCACATATCCCGGTTTACGCGTGCACGGACCCCCGACGTTAACGTGTCACTCCATTGGTATACAGAGCACGCCAGTAAAACACCTATCCCGCCCCTGTGGCGGGGTCAAGACGGTGGACGTGATGCAACTTGTGTAAAAGACACGAAACGCGGGGCGGCGGTTGTGCTACGGCGATATTGCGACTAGACGTTCACACATTTATGCAGACCCACGAATTTTTTTGTTTGATAATGCGCCCGGAGACACACACGTCAGCACACGACGGCACATGTACACGAGCACACGGCGGCCGGCCGGCGGTGTGAACACCAAGAATAGGAGTGGAGAGACTCTCGGTCCACACAACTCCGAAATGCATCAATATATCATATATATGGCATGAGAGAGAAGAGAAATTTTATAAATTTCACATCTCGCCAAGGCTTACACACACTACAAAAAACATCATTGTTCGTTAGATTGAAAATCATCGTCTCGGCCAAGGGGACCACGCGCTCGGGTCCCCCGAACGTCTGACTTTATGATGATATATATATTTCAATCAACATAAGTTTTCATTCTCGCTCGGAATTCGGTGAGTTATTGCATTTGAATTTTCACGGAGTTTTTACGCACCGCTACTTTAAAAATATTACATGTTCAGTCTACATGTTGCTCGCATAAGGGCCATACGCATAAACGAATATACGAAATGGGTCCCGCGAACGTGCTATTCGGACAGGTTCAAACTACCTGTTAGAGTTTTCAACACCGAACTGTCCGGACACGGCGAGGCCGTGATTTTATATTCAACAGACGGTATATATATATGGTGGGTGAGAGACAAGAAAAAAATTTCCTCGGGCGGCAACTGATTTCTCGCGTCTCGTTTTATTAAAACATCGAACTGTCCAGACACGGCGAGGCCGTGATTTTATTTTCAACAGACGATAATAACACGATGATGATATATATTTATATATGTAGTAAAATACGGGGAACGATTTTTGTATGAGGCACAACCGACACACAAACCACACACATCTTATTATATATTATAATAGAGTAGCAGATTGGTGCAACACTGAGACCTCGGCGTTCCCCCAAACAAGAGATAAAACTAAAAACACGCCGGCCGACTTATTACACGTAACGTATATAATGGCATTACACTACTACACTGGTGTTGTTGTGTCGCCCGTTGCCGTGTGTCGTCGCCCGCCGTTGTTCCTCGTTCGTCTCTCCGGTTTCGTCGTCGTTTTATTAAATACATCGAACTGTCCAGACACGTGAGGCCGTGATTTTATTTTCAACAGACGATGATGATATTTTATGTGTATTAATATGATGGGGAACGATTATATGAGGCACACCGAACACGCAAAACCACACACATCTTCTTATTATATATTATATATAATACTAGAGAAGTAGCAGCTTGGTGAACACACTGAGACCTCGCGTTCCCCCACAAGAGATAAAAACTAAAAACACGCCGGCCGACTTATTACACGTAACGTATATAATGGCATTACACTACACTGGTTGTTGTGTCGTCGCCCGTTGCCGTGTGTCGTCGCCCGCCGTTGTTCGTCGTTCGTCTCTCCGGTTCGTCGTCGTTTTATATTAAATACATCGAACTGTCCAGACACGTGAGGCCGTGATTTTATTTTCAACAGACGATGATGATATTTTATGTGTTTTAATATGATGGGGAACGATTATATGAGGCACACCGAACACGCAAAACCACACACATCTTCTTATTATATATTATATATAATACTAGAGAAGTAGCAGCTTGGTGAACACACTGAGACCTCGCGTTCCCCCACAAGAGATAAAAACTAAAAACACGCCGGCCGACTTATTACACGTAACGTATATAATGGCATTACACTACACTGGTTGTTGTGTCGTCGCCCGTTGCCGTGTGTCGTCGCCCGCCGTTGTTCGTCGTTCGTCTCTCCGGTTCGTCGTCGTTTTATATTAAATACATCGAACTGTCCAGACACGTGAGGCCGTGATTTTATTTTCAACAGACGATGATGATATTTTATGTGTTTTAATATGATGGGGAACGATTATATGAGGCACACCGAACACGCAAAACCACACACATCTTCTTATTATATATTATATATAATACTAGAGAAGTAGCAGCTTGGTGAACACACTGAGACCTCGCGTTCCCCCACAAGAGATAAAAACTAAAAACACGCCGGCCGACTTATTACACGTAACGTATATAATGGCATTACACTACACTGGTTGTTGTGTCGTCGCCCGTTGCCGTGTGTCGTCGCCCGCCGTTGTTCGTCGTTCGTCTCTCCGTCCGTCGCATAGGGCAAAAATTTGTTAAAAATTTTATTTTACCCATGCGACGGTTTATTAAAGCCAAAAGGATATTTATTTCGGCGTTTCTTTGCGATATATATACATATACTGCTCGCCTGGTCGTTCTTTTTCAATCTTCCACTTTTCACCCGAACGACCTGCACCACCCATATAGCTGTTTGATGCATATTTGTACAGAATAACGGCGAGAAATTAAATTTTTATTTTTCCACCTAGCGCTGCCCGAAAATATCATTTGTGTGTGAAACAAGACGAAACGAAGCGTAATACTCGACTTTATTTGCGTAAATCGAAAATTCGCTCATCGCACCGTGCACCACCATATATATGTCTCTCGCACACAGGTACCGAATAACGCTTTCGGCATCGTGCGCACCGACCGACCGCCGCATTTAAGTTTTTCGCACGCCCGTACCGAATAACGCTTTTAGCATCGTGCGCGCCGACCGACCGACCGACCGACCGACCGCCTCATATATATGTTTCTCGTACATAGGTATCGAATAACGGCAGAAATTATTTTTATTTTATTAAAATAAAATTTTCGTTAATTCGCTTACTCGATACGAAAGGACACATCGGCGAGTGGAAATAAAGCGGACCGAAGTTAAAACGTTCGACATTAGGTTTTTTCGCACACCGGTACCGAATAACGCTTTCGACCTGCACCGCCCATACAGCTGTTTGATGCATATTTGTACAGAATAACGGCGAGAAATTTTATTTTTATTTTTTCCACTTAGCACTGCCCGAAAATATCATTTGTGTGTGAAACAAGACGAAAACGAAGCGTAATACTCGACTTTATTTGCGTAAAATGAAAATTCGCTCATCGCACCGTGCACCACCACATATATATGTCTCTCGCACACAGGTACCGAATAACGCTCTCGGCATCGTGCACACCGACCGACCGCCGCATATAAGTTTTCGCCCGCCCGTACCGAATAACGCTTTTAGCATCGTGCACACCGACCGACCGCCTCATATATATGTTTTTCGTACACAGGTACCGAATAACGGCAGAAATTATTTTTATTATATTAAAATAAAATTTTCGTCAATTCGCTTATTCGCACCGACCGACCGCCTAATATATATGTTTTTCGTACACAGGTACCGAATAACGGCAGAAATTATTTTTATTTTAATAAAATAAAAATTTTCGTCAATTCGCTTATTCGCACCGACCGACCGCCTCATATATATGTTTTTTCGTACACAGGTACCGAATAACGGCAGAAATTATTTTTATTTTAATAAAATAAAATTTTTCGTCAATTCGCTTATTCGCACCGACCGACCGCCTCATATATATGTTTTTCGTACACAGGTACCGAATAACGGCAGAAATTATTTTTATTTTAATAAAATAAAATTTTCGTTAATTCGCTTACACGATGCGAAAGGACAGATCGGCGAGTGGAAATAAAGCGGACCGAAGTGAAAACGTTCGACTTTAGGTTTTTCGCACACAGGTACCGAATAACGCTTTTAGCATCGTGCACACCGACCGACCGCCGCGTACAATTATTTCGCACGCCCGTACCGAATAACGCTTTTGGCATCGTGCACACCGACCGACCGCCTCACATATATATTTTTCGTACATAGGTACCGAATAACGGCAGAAATTATTTTTATTTTAATAAAATAAAATTTTCGTCAATTCGCTTATTCGCACCGACCGACCGCCTCATATATATTGTTTTTCGTACACCAGGTACCGAATAACGGCAGAAATTATTTTTTATTTTTCATAAAATAAAAATTTTCGTTAATTCGCTTACACGATGCGAAAGGACAGATCGGCGAGTGGAAATAAAGCCGGACCGAAGTGAAAACGTTCGACTTTAGGTTTTTCGCACACAGGTACCGAATAACGCTTTTTAGCATCGTGCACACCGACCGACCGCCGCGTACAATTATTTCGCACGCCGTACCGAATAACGCTTTTGGCATCGTGCACACCGACCGACCGCCTCACATATATATTTTTCGTACATAGGTACGGAATAACGGCAGAAATTATTTTTTATTTTTATTAAAATAAAATTTTCGTCAATTCGCTTATTCCGCACCGACCGACCGCCTCATATATATGTTTTCGTACACAGGTACCGAATAACGGCAGAAATTATTTTTATTATATTAAAATAAAATTTTCGTCAATTCGCTTATTCGCACCGACCGACCGCCTCATATATATGTTTTTCGTACAACGGCAGAAATTATTTTTATTTTAATAAAATAAAATTTTCGTTAATTCGCTTACGCGATGCGAAAGGACAGATCGGCGAGTGGAAATAAAGCGGACCGAAGTGAAAACGTTCGACTTTAGGTTTTTCGCACACAGGTACCGAATAACGCTTTTAGCATCGTGCACACCGACCGACCGCCGCGTACAATTATTTCGCACGCCCGTACCGAATAACGCTTTTGGCATCGTGCACACCGACCGACCGCCTCACATATATATTTTTCGTACATAGGTACGGAATAACGGCAGAAGTTATTTTTATTTTATTAAAATAAAATTTTCGTTAATTCGCTTACGCGATTCGAAAGGACAGATCGGCGAGTGGAAATAAAGCGGACCGAAGTGAAAACGTTCGACTTTAGGTTTTTCGCACACAGGTACCGAATAACGCTTTTAGCATCGTGCACACCGACCGACCGCCGCGTACAATTATTTCGCACGCCCGTACCGAATAACGCTTTTGGCATCGTGCACACCGACCGACCGCCTCACATATATATTTTTCGTACATAGGTACGGAATAACGGCAGAAATTATTTTTATTTTATTAAAATAAAATTTTTGTTAATTCGCTTACGCGATGCGAAAGGACAGATCGGCGAGTGGAAATAAAGCGGACCGAAGTCAAAACGTTCGACTTTAGGTTTTTCGCACACAGGTACCGAATAACGCTTTTAGCATCGTGCACACCGACCGACCGCCGCGTACAATTATTTCGCACGCCCGTACCGAATAACGCTTTTGGCATCGTGCACACCGACCGACCGCCTCACATATATATTTTTCGTACATAGGTACGGAATAACGGCAGAAATTATTTTTATTTTATTAAAATAAAATTTTCGTTAATTCGCTTACGCGATGCGAAAGGACAGATCGGCGAGTGGAAATAAAGCGGACCGAAGTGAAAACGTTCGACTTTAGGTTTTTCGCACACAGGTACCGAATAACGCTTTTAGCATCGTGCACACCGACCGACCGCCGCGTACAATTATTTCGCACGCCCGTACCGAATAACGCTTTTGGCATCGTGCACACCGACCGACCGCCTCACATATATATTTTTCGTACATAGGTACGGAATAACGGCAGAAATTATTTTTATTTTATTAAAATAAAATTTTCGTTAATTCGCTTACGCGATGCGAAAGGACAGATCGGCGAGTGGAAATAAAGCGGACCGAAGTCAAAACGTTCGACTTTAGGTTTTTCGCACACAGGTACCGAGTAACGCTTTTAGCATCGTGCACACCGACCGACCGCCGCGTACAATTATTTCGCACGCCCGTACCGAATAACGCTTTTGGCATCGTGCACACCGACCGACCGCCTCACATATATATTTTTCGTACACATGTACAGAATAACGGCAGAAATTATTTTTATTTTATTAAAATAAAATTTTCGTTAATTCGCTTACGCGATACGAAAGGACACATCGACGAGCGGAAATAAATGTGAACCGTGGTAAAAATTTCGTAATTATTTCGTGTCGATCGAAATTTCGCTTTTCGCACCGTGCACACCGACCGACCGCCACACCGGTACAGAATGACTGTCGAAATTTCTTTTATCATTCGATAATATAATATTCGTTCGTTCGCTCGCTCGCAGGAAACGTAAGGAAAAAAGATCGACGAGCGGAAATTAATTGCGAACCGTGGTAAAAGTTTCGAAATTATTTCTTGTCGAAATTATTTTTATAATATTAAAATATAATATGCGTTAATTCGCTTACGCGATACGAAAGGACACATCGACGAGCGGAAATAAATGCGAACCGTGGTAAAAATTTCGTAATTATTTCGTGTCGATCGAAATTTCGCTTTTCGCACCGTGCACACCGACCGACCGCCACACCGGTACAGAATGACTGTCGAAATTTCTTTTATCATTCGATAATATAATATTCGTTCGTTCGTTCGTTCGTTCGCTCGCACGAAACGTAAGGAAAAAAGATCGACGAGCGGAAATAAATTGCGAACCGTGGTAAAAGTTTCGAAATTATTTCGAAATTATTTCTTGTCGAAATTTCGGTTTTAGCTCCGTGCACACCGACCGACCGACCGCCACATATAGGTTTTTCGTACATAGGTACCGAATAACGGCAGAAATTATTTTTATTATATTAAAATATAATATTCGTTAATTCGCTTACGCGATACGAAAGGACACATCGACGAGCGGAAATAAATGCGAACCGTGGTAAAAATTTCGTAATTATTTCGTGTCGATCGAAATTTCGCTTTTCGCACCGTGCACACCGACCGACCGCCACACCGGTACAGAATGACTGTCGAAATTTCTTTTATCATTCGATAATATAATATTCGTTCGTTCGTTCGTTCGCTCGCACGAAACGTAAGGAAAAAAGATCGACGAGCGGAAATAAATTGCGAACCGTGGTAAAAGTTTCGAAATTATTTCTTGTCGAAATTATTTTTATAATATTAAAATATAATATTCGTTAATTCGCTTACGCGATACGAAAGGACACATCGACGAGCGGAAATAAATGCGAACCGTGGTAAAAATTTCGAAATTATTTCGTGTCGATCGAAATTTCGCTTTTAGCATCGTGCACATCGACCCACCGGCCGCCACATATAGGCCAATCGCACACCGGTACCGGATGACTGTCGAAAGTTCTTTTACTATACGATAATATAAAATTCGTCCATTCGCTCGTTCGAAACGAAAGGAAACATTGGTGGTAAGTGTGAAAATTGCGAAATTTAACCACCACTCACGCCTTATTTAACATACATTCGTTACGGATATGGGTACAGAAAAACGGTAATTAATTATATCACTTTACGTACCGAATAGCGGCCGCAAATGTGATCCCTATTCGTGTACCGAATAACGGCCGCAGATGTGATGCCTATTCGTGTACCGAATAACGGCCGCAGATCTGATGTCCATTCGTGTACAGAATAACGCCCATCGATCATTTAAAAAAAAAATATCGTTTATCCATTGTAATTTTTACCAGCAGCATTATTATTATATATCATCATATCATCAATTAATATTTTTATTTATTATTTATATTATTGTTATTTTATGTTTAACTGCTGTGGCTGAATAAAACTGGTATGATGATGGATGAAATAAATATTTTATTAATTTATTAACATTTTTCGTTCGTAATAATTTTAAGAACACCCACATTATTTTTGTTAAAAAAAAAAAAAAATGTGTACAATGTACTCTTCTCCTTTCGTTCGTTGTTAAAATAAATTTTTGTGTTGTTAATAAAAATAGGTGTACCTGCCGCCCATTAACTCTACAACTAAACTAATGTAAGAAGTAGTAATGGTTTTAGTCGCCTCTTTTTCTCCACACACACAACACTCACAACACTCGTTCTTCTTTCACAACAACATGCGATGATAAGATCGAACGAGATTGTCTGTGTGTGGTGGTTTTTTTTTTTTTTTTTTTGTGTGTGTCTCTCTCTCTCGATGATGAAAATATATTATGTGAACTGATGTGCGCGAACAGAGACCGACCCGACGATTTTCGGCGTCTCTGCTCTATACACACACACATCATCACATCATCATCAAAAAAAATTATCAATTTTAATTTCTTCAAATATATGAATAAATGAATGCATATTTTCGAGGTGTACGATCACGACGTACGTACACGTACACGTACTTTAGTGCGCACATTGATGTACAACATGTATTTATCCGTGTATGTTCGGGCGCTCGTTTATCACACACGGTTGTGTGCTGCGCGGCGTGTGTGTGTGTGCGTGCCCAAATAAGTCTGATAACTGGACACGAAGCAAGCCTATGCTCGTGTCACATGCAGACATACGTGCAAACAACACATCAACAACGACAACACAACAGCACACGATGTGTGTGTGATGAGAAAACGACGGCGGCTCGAACGAATAAAACGATATGTATCATCGTCGTGGCGCGACCAAGCCAGTACATCATCGTGTGTGTACATCGTGACGAATCCCCAAGCAAAGGGCAGAGTCTCAACAGATCGCAGCGTGGTAACTGCTCTACCGGGAACAACACCCTGCTAGGTACATAAGTCGTCTACAAACAATTCCGAGTTCCGACATCGAAATATGGACCGATAGTCGACCTTTCGAGATGAGGCAAAGACGAGCCGAAATATCCGGTCGTCCGCCAGTCATCACAGCCAGGCAATTTAAGGGCCAGTGCGACGCGCGGTGCGAACACCGCACGCCTAGTAAAGTCATATGGTTTAGAGCCTTTCGACTCCCGGAACTCCTAAAGGTATCGTTGCCTACTTTGACTAGACAGGATACGGCCTTAGAGGCGTTCAGGCATAATCCCACGGATGGTAGCTTCGCACCACCGCCCGATCGAGCGAGTGCGTGAACCAAATGTCCGAACCTGCGGTTCCTCTCGTACTGAGCAGGATTACTATCGCAACGACGAGTCATCAGGAGGGTAAAACTAACCTGTCTCACGACGGTCTAAACCCAGCTCACGTTCCCTATAGGCGGGTGAACAATCCGACGCTTGGCGAATTCTGCTTCGCAATGATAGGAAGAGCCGACATCGAAGGATCAAAAAGCGACGTCGCTATGAACGCTTGGCCGCCACAAGCCAGTTATCCCTGTGGTAATTTTTCTGACACCTCTTGTTGAAAACTCTTCAAGCCAAAAGGATCGATAGGCCGTGCTTTCGCAGTCCCTATGCATACTGAACATCGGGATCAAGCCAGCTTTTGCCCTTTTGCTCTACGCGAGGTTTCTGTCCTCGCTGAGCTGGCCTTAGGACACCTGCGTTATTATTTGACAGATGTACCGCCCCAGTCAAACTCCCCGCCTGGCAGTGTCCTCGAATCGGATCACGCGGGAGCATATGACGGCGATCGGACGAAGGCCTCCCCCGAGAGGTCGACCGACGCTTCACGCCACTCGGCACGCTTGGCTCGAGAACACCGTGCAGACCGCCGCGGTTAGCGGACGGCGCACGCGTTCCGCCTAACCGAGTAAGTAAAGAAACGATGAAAGTAGTGGTATTTCAGATTCGACGGCAGAGCCGCCTCCCACTTATGCTACACCTCTCATGTCTCCTTAC
>CAXAKX010000470.1:0-35821 GCA_963969525.1 Ontholestes murinus | reverse complement strand
AATTAGTTGATAACAATATCGTGAACACCCACCCAAAGCCATCAACAAGCAGCTCTACACCTAAACCATCACGCTTAGTGAAAAGGCATTTTCCAGAGCAAATGAAAAGTGATACAGGAAAAACTAAATCCCAGAAATGTCGAGTGTGTTACAAAAAAGGTGCTAAAAAAGAATCTACTTACTGGTGTCCGAATTGTAGTGTAGCATTATGTATTAATACTTGTTTTAAAATATATCACACAGAAAATGAGTTTTGAATTTTTATATGTACCTATTGTGTAATTCTATTTTGTTTACTTGCTTTTACTTGTTTTGTGATTCTTTTTGTACTTCAAAAATATTATTAAACGATATACATTTCATAGTTTTTCATTTATTGTATGTATAAATAAAAATATAGAAATATGAAATGACGGTCTCCGGGCGTGACGCATTGACATGTCCTAGCGAAACAATACGCGCCCGGTACATGTTGTATAATTTGAACGGGAACTCCTCGGTTAACAGGTTAATTATTTTTCTTTTAACATCACTCATCTTACAGTTCACAATGAACCTCTTTTCTCAATCAGCCTCTTTATCTAATGAGCCTCTTTTTTCCCCTCTTTTTACGCTCTTTTTTCCTCTTTTGCGCTCATTAGGAAAAAGAGGAAAAAAGTCTTTTTCCTAATGAGCTTCTTTTTTCCTCTTTTCCCTAATGAGCCTTATTATGCTCCTTGTTTGTATGACTGGGACGAGGTTTGGACTTGTAATGCAGTAGATGTTGATTAGCTTAGAATTATATACTGATCAAAGCCTTTGCGATACCTACCCGCATCGCCATCTTTATCTATTGTAATGAATCCATATTTTTCTTTTCAGCACTCTGCACACAACGATTTAAACTTTTCAAATGTCATATCACTATTAACGTGATCATTATACAAATGTCTAAGATTAAGATCGTCCTGTTTAAATAATCTAATAAAGTTAGCATTGTCACGAATCAAGTGCTTAGGAATTCTAGTATAAGTCTGACAAAGAATGAGTCAATGTTTTTGTGTCTACCCATACTGAAATATTCTCGAATCTTATCCTGTCTATCACATGACACGTCGTCAAATATAAAAACTGAATGCTCTTTAGCCTCCTCCGGTCTTATAATTTCAGCATTCTCTCTGTACGGGAAATACTTAATCTCGGGTATGGTGCTAACGACTCTTACTAAAAATGTATATTTGGGCTGATAGAGCGACTTTGAATACACATAAATGTTTTCAAATTTTAGACCGTTTTCATTAAGTAGGAGTGACAACATTACGTTAGATTTACCACAATTAGATGTCCCGCAAATTATAGCTCTAAATGAGTTAGGTAGTAGATCACCATGTTTACGTATTTTATTTTTCAATCCATCACTCACCCATTTATCTAAATTTGCTATTGGGAGAGATTGTGTCTGCTTGACAACCTTCATTGTACTAATACTGGTGTAATGTATTTGCGTTTAGCGCTCTCATTTAATGCATATATGAGTTAAAGCGCATGCCCCAAAAAACGCATCAGTATGGCGAATCCTCGTGTAAGAGCGAAACGTGTTAAATTGTTATTCTGAATAAAAGTTACGTTCCCAGTTAATTTGTGTGCATCATTCTTATTCACACGGTCACACTGAAGTCCTGTAATGATACACAACAAAAGTGGCGACGAGGATATTACGTGCAATAGAGTTTTGACGAAACTAAATTGTTAAGACGTGGTAAAAATGGCGAACGCTGTCGGAATTTTTGTGGAATTTAATCCGAACGTGGATGAATGGAATATACACAGGAAAAGACTAGAGCAATATTTTATTGCGAACGGAGTGGTGGATGATAACATTAAACGTGCAATGATGTTAAACAGTTTATCACAAGAAGCCTACAAATTATTAGTGAACCTGTGTCTTCCTGTGGCGCCAGAAGATGTCGTATATGAAGAAGTAGTTAAACACCTCACAAATTTTTATGCACCAACCAGCGCAGTTTTCGCAGAACGCTACAAATTTTATGCAGCAACTAAGAAAACGGAGGAGACCCTACAGGAATGGGCGGCCCGAATAAAACAATTGTCAATAAATTGTAAGTTCGGAGCAAATTTAGAAGATTTTCTGCGTGATAAATTCATTGTTGGGCTGGAGGCTGGAAAAGTGCGAGATCGTTTGTTTACCGAGGACGAAACGTTGACCCTGAAAAGGCATTGGAAATTTCACAATCAGTGCAATCGGCTCAATTTCATTATGGCATCCATGATCGGGAGGTGAAAACCGAGGCCGGGGATATCAACCAGCTGAGACGTCAGAGGAAGTTCCAAAGACCGGGCAATGCGCAGGCGAGGGGTGAGTGCAGCAGGCAGAGCAGCGATGACGTGCAAGCCAGCTGGCAGCGAGGCCCGCGTCAACAACGGACGAGCGTGAGTACAAGAAGCGCGCAGTCGGCGCATGGTTGTTCAAGATGCGGTAAAGGAAACCACTCGAAGAATAACTGCAGGTATAAAGAATATTCCTGCAATGCTTGTGGTCGTAAAGGACATTTAAGTAAAGTTTGCAGAAATTCTAATTATAGTAATTTTAAATATGTAGCTACATCAGACACAGCACTGTTTCATTTAAAAAGTGTGAATGGAAAACCAATAATGGTTAAAATTTTTGTAAATAAAATGCCGTTTCTGATGGAGCTAGACTCTGGCGCAGCCGCAACAGTAATTTCTAAAAATCTCTGGCAAAGAAAATTTAAACATTTAGCAAAAGTTGAAAAATCTGATTTAAATTTAATAAACTATACGGGGGGTACAATTATTCCCTTTGGGAAAATAACAGTACGCATTACATTTAATGGGAAAACAAGACCATTAGAAATTCATATAATTAAAAATGGTGGTCCACCGTTACTTGGGGGAGAAATTTTTTAGAAATATTTAATTTAGGATTTTCAGAAAATAAGGCGGACTTTTTATCAAGACTATCAGTGAAAGATAAATGTCAATATATAAAATCCAATTTCTGTTATATAAATTACATTAAAGAATTTTCAGAAATTACATTAGATATAAATGCAATTAAAAAGGCGTACAATAGTGACAATTTATTATTGAAGGTTAAGTATTTTGTTCAAAATGGATGGCCAAATAAGATAAAAGATGATGAAATTAAACCTTACATATTAAGAAAAAACGAGCTAAATATCGAAGATGATGTTTTGGTGTTAGGATGTAGGGTTGTGATTCCGGAAAAATTAAGAGAACCTATTTTAAATGAATTACACGATACACATTTAGGCATGGTAAAAACAAAATCGTTGGCCCGTGCGTACATTTGGTGGCCTTCCTTGAACAATGATATAGAGAATTTAATAAGAAAATGTAGTGCTTGTCAGCAGACAAGAACTAATCCGGCAAAATCTCCTCTGCAGTGTTGGAAAATTCCAGAAGGTGTATGGGATAGAATTCACATAGACTTTCTGGGACCTTTTCAAAATAAACATTTTTTAATAGTAACTGATGCATTCTCTAAATGGATTGAGGTTTTTCCAATGAATAAAATCACAGCTAATTATACTATAATCAAATTACGAGAATTATTTGCCCGATTTGGAATACCAAAAATTTTAGTTTCGGATAATGGTACTCAATTGACTTCTGTTGAATTTAAAACGTTTCTAGAAAGAAATGGCATCAAATTCATAACTTCGCCCCCCTACCATCCTGCCTCAAACGGAGCGGCAGAAAATAGTGTAAAAACAGTTAAGCAATTTCTTAAAAAAGAAGTGTATACGCATAAAAACATAGATTTTGATTTAGCGATTTGCCGATTTTTAATAAATTACCGATGCGCTCAACATTGTGCAACAAAAGAATCGCCAGCAAAATTAATGTTAGGTAGAGACTTGCGAACTAGATTAGATTTAATAAAACCAAAATCTCTTACTACAGCAAATAAAACTTTGAATGCGGTGAAATACAACATAAAAATTAATCAAGAGCGCAATAGAAAATATTATAAGGGAGGAAGAAATATAGAATTTGTAATTGATCAAAATGTACTTGTTAAAGATTATAGATTTGTTAAACCAAAATGGACACCAGGTACAATTGTAAAAAGATTAGGGTTAAATGTATTTAGAGTAAAATGCGGAAATATGGTGTGGAAACGACATAAAAACCAAATTCTGCCGGATAACACGGACATAACATTAATTAAAAACAATAATGATGATAAAAATAAAAACGTGTTGGTTACTGACCAAGAACTTGATAAAAGTGTAAGTGAAATTAAACAGGAAGTGGTGATAAGTGAAAATCCATCGGAAAATGAAGAAAACGAAAAATTAGTGTATACGACACCAACCACGGAAAGTGAATCTGATGCGCCCATGCGTCCTCAGCGTATACGGAAACAACCTAACCGATTAACACGTTAAGCGCTATGTGCATATATTTTATGCACAGAAACATTTTCGGTTGTTGCTATGTGCATATATATAATGCACGTATTTATCTAATGACGTGTACCCAATATTTATCCGGCCACGGAGCGAAGCAAGATAACAAGAGTGCTGCAGTGGGGCAAATAAGAGGCGAAAGTAAAAAATTCAGTAAACAGACGAATATATTCTAAGTCTGCCCTTTTTTCCTACATATGTATACGTTTTTATTTTTGAAATATTCATGCTATCTGTTACAATTATTTTTTAAAGATAACGTAATTTTTAATGCATTTACAAAATAGGAAACTAAATAACAATATATATTATAATAAATAAATATCAATTTTTCTTCAACGAAGCAGAATGGATTTGAAAGAAACATTCTGTGCACATATGAGGTTGTCCTTCACAAGCCGGGCAGTAAGATGTTACTTGCTTGCTGTGTTTCATTGCATATGGTCTATCTTGATTTGAACTAAGCTTTTGGTAGCAAATTTTGCATCTTTTTCTGCTATCACTGGTCTCTAATTTATGTGATACATTATTTGGTAAACTTGATTCTGATGCACGTAACATTTGCAAGCAAATTTTTTCTCTGAAACGTGTGATACTCATATATTTTTCTGTTACGTCTTTGTACAATATCCAAGCATTTACCAAACTAGTACCGAAGAGTAATTCATAAACAATTTTTTTATACCATTTTACTGATTTTCTAATACATGTCGAATAAGCTGACATTTGGTCGGAAATGTCAATGTATGATTTTGATTTATTATAATCAATTATTGCAGAAGGTTTCATTATTGGCCCTTTGGCCCTCGTTTGCTTCTTACAGTTTGCAATTCAACTCCATGTTTTGTACTCAGCATAAGAATGTCTCTTTTATCTTTCCACTTTATAAGAACTAACCCGTCTTCGGTTTCTTCTCCGCAAATTTCATTTTGTTTTATTTTTTTATTCACAACATCTTTTGAAATATTTTTTCGATTACTGCGAATTGTTCCGACTAAATGTGTTTTCTTCTTTAGCAATTCCTTTGCCAAAGTTATATTTGTGTACCAATTATCTGTAAAAACTGTTCTTCCTTCACCCAGCAAAGACTCAGCAAGTTCCAAAACTACAGAATTCCCAACTAGATCTTTTCTGTGAGTATCCTTTCCTGTATATACTTTTACTCGGTAAGTATATCCACCAGTTATGCATAATTTGAACAACTTTAAACCGAATTTATGTCGTTTTCTTCCGCGAAAAGGAACCATCATTTCATCGATGCAAATATTTTCGTCTGGTATCATATTTGATTGAAAGTTCTTATTCAAAATGTCAACGAAATTTTGGATCTTAAAAATTCTATTTGTTCCCATGTCCTCATTATTATTTGCAAAATGAAGCATCCGTGATATTATTTCAAATCTATCACGACTCATGTGTTTCGAAATTGCGTTAGTATGAAGAATTGATTTTCGCCAATAATCTTTCAAACTAGGTTTTTTATTTATACCCATCCATATTATCATACCAAAATATGTCCACATTTCTTTTGCTGTGGTATCATACCATTTATTTAGACGAGATCCTGTTCCTAGACTTCCTATTTCAATGCTTTGCCTGATTGTCTGTTCAGCGTATTTATTAGTTTCGGACACTATTAGTGCTATTATTTCATCGGTAACGATTTTTCTGTAAAAATCGAATTCATTTGCATTTTGCAAAGACTGCCGAACATCTTTGGGAATTCCTGTTTCGGTGATAAATTCAAACTTCTTATGATTTCCAATAACGCAACCCCATGAAATAACATTTCTACTAACATCGGAATCAGATAATTCTGATGATTCAGAATCACTGTCTTCAGAGCTAGGAATAGGCATAACCTTTCTTTGTCTTCGAATTGGAACAATATTGGATGAGTCGGAATCAGTATCGGACAAAATGGCAATGGTTCTATTATTATCGCTTTCAATATTATCATTTTCATAAGCGTAATCGGAGAACATTGGGCTAAATAATAACTGACGCCTAGAGACACTGAAACAAAAGTTCTAAACTGAATGAAGGCTTGAACTGTTGAAAATTGTTAATTACCTTGAATTTAGACCACTCGACTGATGTAAATCTCGTGCGCTATAAAAATTCGCGCGAACAACGTTCGCGACTACTAGCGGCCCCTCACCGCTCTCGGTGGCCGCGTTCACAACTATATCCCACCACCCCCTCAGCACGCTCGATCACCCGCGCTCACAGAGCTTCTCTCACATCCGTCCGATTGCAGGGCCTAGCGTCCATATAAAGGTTTCAAAAATAATACTGCGCGCTTAACGTGTTAAAGTATTAAATTGTTACTTTTTGTTATTTTTAAGTTTTCAAATTAAGTGGGGAGGTATGTAATGTATTTGCGTTTAGCGCTCTCATTTAATGCATATATGAGTTAAAGCGCATGCCCCAAAAAACGCATCAGTATGGCGAATCCTCGTGTAAGAGCGAAACGTGTTAAATTGTTATTCTGAATAAAAGTTAAGTTCCCAGTTAATTTGTGTGCATCATTCTTATGCACACGGTCACACTGAAGTCCTGTAATGATACACAACAACTGGTATTATCTTTCGGTAGGTATATATACCGGTGTGATGTCATGTAACTCTCAAATGATAACTTATGGTGGTAGAGGCATCATGGAGCAGGCGACTCCTTACTGGAACTCATCATTCTGGCCCAAGCGGCATAATATAAAGATGTTGTTTTAGTTGTGTACGAATCATTAAGTAGACAAACCGCCAAATTTATGATCGAGCGTATCAAGTTACCGTTTCTTGAAATATATACGCACGGGGAATTATTTCATGAGAAATGCGACACAAACAATAATATCCATTTATATTGTTTCAATCTACTAATTGTATTATATCTACCGGAATGTTTAAAAGGACGTCTTAATAAATTAAAAATAATAGAAATTAAAATTATATTTCTTCCTTATTTTAATGAATTACAATACAATATTATTAAAAATTGTAGTGCAAATAAGTGAAATTATTTTTTTTAGTTTGAATACATTAATTTAATGTTGAATTTTGATCATATTTCATAATAATAACAATAAAATCTTTATTTTATGGTTAGATCAGGTCAGGTTAGGTTAGGTTCCCCTTCGAAGGAATACACCTTGCCGTGGTGGAGGGGCTCAAAATTCAATCCATAATGAACTCATCTTGAGGGAGCGGATTGTCTTTTGCTAAGAGATTCCGGGGCTCATCACAATTTTGCAGTGGGAGCTTCCCTTCACTAGAGTCACTTTCGATTCCGCTATGAACTATCGTCCTCTCTTGGACAACCTCTTCGGCCACCACACGGTACGCCGGCTCTGCCGTGGTCGACCTCCATCCGAGCAGCATCGTGGGAACACAGAAGAAACCAGAACGGAGGAGAGAGGAGAGGCGGACGAGCTCCTATGCGCAGCCATAGGAGAGGCAACCTGCACACCCGTGGCAGAGAGCAGGACCGGCGACAGCCAAGGCGTCGGTATCGGAGCCGAAGAGGAAGGAGACGCTCCAGCTGGTGTCCGAGGTGTACTCGGACATCGGAAGCGACGTTGGGGCAGGCGGTCTCAAAAAACACCCGCGTCGAAATTAAAGACATCGTCCCGAGGCTGATGAGACACCTCAGCAAGCTGCCGAGCGCCGAGGTCAGCAGTCGGCTGGCCGAGGTCGAATTCCGAGCGGGGGGGCCGAGGGAGGAGACGAGCGCGGCGTCAGCGTCGGACTTCGCGGCGCTCAAGAAGGAAGTGGAGGCGCTAAGGGCACGGTGCGAGAGGGTAGATGCTCAGGTCACGAGCCTGAGCAAGGTGCTCGGGGACCGATCTCGCTCGGCGGCGGACCTGATGAGGGAGATCAGGTCGGAGCTGGCCAGGGGCAGCACTTATGAGGAACTCGTCACCGTCGCGTCGAGGGAATGGCCGGAGGAGGCCACACCAGGGTGGTGGAGAGCGCGGACGAAACGGCGGCAGCCGTGGCGTACGTCACGTGGCCAGGCTCGAGGACGAGAAGGGCGAAGGAGGGGTAAGGATCCTCGGCGAGGAGGTGCCGATTCAGAAGGGGATGCGGTATCTGGGGCTCACCCTGGAGGCAAACCGCTTCAGCAGCGGCCAAGTGCTGGAGGCAGCCAACGGGGCGGCCCGGACCACCAAGACCATCGCCCGATTGATGGCCAACACCAAGGGCCCGGCGGAGAAGAAGAGGAGGGTCCTCCTGAGCGCTGCGAGGTCCAAGCAGCTGTACGGCGCAGCAGCTTGGTCAGGATGCGTGGCGTCCAAGAGGAACGCCGATAGGCTTAGGGCGGCACTGAGACCCGGAATGTTGCGGGTGATCCGGGCCTATCGGACGGTCAGCACTGAGGCGGCGGAGGTCCCGGCGTGGGCTATACCGGCCGACATCACGGTGTCGACGAGGGGCGACGCACACCGAGCCATCCGGGGAGGTAGGGAGAAGGCGGAGGTAAAGCGCGAGGAGAGGGCTCGCGAGCTCGCGATCTGGCAGGAGATGTGGTCGGCGGGAGGGGGTAAGGCGCAGTGGACGAGGCGCCTTATCCCCGACCTCGAAGCTTGGGTATCGAGGAGGCACGGCGAGCTGGACTATTTCGCGACGCAAGTGCTCAGCGGTCACGTGTGCTTCCAGGCGTATCTGCAACGCATCAGGAAAGCGGATACGCCGAAGTGCCTGTGGTGTAACGGAGAGCGAGACGATGCTGAGCACACGCTGGCGGAGTGTCCAGCTTGGGCGGAAGAGCGTTCGGCGCTGAAAGAGGCGCTGGGCAGGGAGGTGCGGGTGGAGACCATGGTGGCTTCGATACTCGAATCGAGGGAGAAGTAAGTGGCTAGCGTTTTGCCACTTCTGCGCCACGGTGCTCCGGAGGAAGGACGAGCCAGCAGTGGGAAGAGGGCCGCAAGAAGAGGAGCGGGAGGAGGAAGAGGAGCCCGCAACAGTGTGAATGAGAGAGAGCGAATGCGCGACCGATGTCAACGAATGAATGCGAAGAGCGAACGAACTAATCTAAGATGTAAATATGTAAACAGAAAGACGCGAATGTAATAAGGCGGACAGAAGGGACGGTGGCGTCGGCAACCCCTCGGGGAAACCGCCACCGGGCCGGCATGCGGGTAGACAGCAGAGGGAGCCTCTCACGAAAAATAAATTAAATAACAATAAGTAGTGAGAGGTAAACAGACCCAGCGGCCTGTCGCTGAGGTCGTGAACCCTTCAATGGGGCTAAATCCTGCAAAAGAGAAAAAAAAGTTAGGTTTTGGTTAGGTGAGATTAGATTAGATAAGATCAGCATATGTGAATATTAATAATAATATATTTATTTTATGGTTAGGTCAGGTCAGATTAGGTTAGGTTAGATTGGTGGAACAGCATGGCCGAGGGATGCGTGGCTAGGGAGCAGCACTAGTCTTTACATTGCGGACTCGGGGCACCTGGCGCACCAATGTTTCAAGAAGCCTTGCCACGGTATGCCGGCTCTGCCGTGGTGGACCTACATTTCCGAGCTGACTCGTGGGAATAACATGGATACTTTGAAAAACAAAACAAAAACTGGACTGGCTACAACGGCAACGACTGGAGGCAAAGATGGAGACAAAGCGACGACAACTAGCAGGGCTGACCTCTGCCAAGAGGTCAGGCGAATTGTAGAGGCCCTGAGACAGCATTCACTTCGGAACACTCAGAAGGTGATTAAGGAGGGATTGGACTCCCTCTGGCTCCTTGTAAATGATGAGTCCTTCTTACGTGAAACTGAGGACAAGGCCACAACCACGGACACGACGCTGCATCTGACTCAGGGCGTCCAGACGGGAGAGGACGAGCGCTCAGTCGCCACCAGGAGGGAAATCCTCGAAGCGGGCGACGAATTCGCTGCCTTCGTGGAGCTCAACAAGAGGAAGTGGGGTGATGACTGCTTCGGGAAGGTCGAGGAAGCAGAGGGTGACTTGATGTGTGCCCCAGAGGACTGCCCATGTGTGCCCCAGAGGACTGCCCATTGTGTATCAGCTGATATGCATATGAGCAAGGGGGTGGCGGTTAAATTCAGACTTGTACCAGGAGGCCCTTAGGCGTCAGGGTGCCAAGCCAGGAGGCCTTGCGCACCTAGTGGTTACCACAGAAGTGCCCATACTCGTTGGAACCCCTGTGATTAAGAGGCGGGACGTCTTTTACTTAGTCACCAAAGAGAAGTTTGGTGACAAACCGACCAGAGAGGCGCTATTCTCGAGTCTGCAATAGCTGAAAATTGCACGCCTGGGCCACAGCCAAGTGGCAGTCCCAAGGATTGGGGCTGGCCTAGACAGGATAGATTGTATTGTATTGTATTGTATTTAACTTTATCTAACATGCATTACATAAATAAATATATAATTGTACACAAACCGTAAAAAAAATATATACAAATAATTTTGACTGCATGTAGAAGGGCGGAGTTCACTCTTACGAATGATCTTCCACTCGAACCCGCTGATCCTCTTCCTCACCGATCCGTCGTTGGAGGTCCAGTTTGGAATACATATATTATTTGTTGGTCACTAAAACCGTATTTTTGCTCGTTTTACGAGAATCATTAATTATGTCAATTTGACATTGATGTATATAAAAAAAAAAAAAAAAAAAATGCTTGAATACATCTTTGACATTGACGTGCGCGTGGTCGTTTACAGAAGAGCGACGGTAGAAGCTCGAGGGCGGGTGCACAATCCCCCCGACACCATCGATACCACCATTGCCGACGAGTGGCCCCGCGCTGGAGCCAGGAGAAGAAGAAGGGGTCGCAATGTTAATGCAACTGAGGAAAATGTAAACGGTGATGGTTCTCGCCCACAATATGCGACGGTAGCAGGAGGCGCTCCTAAGGCCACCCAAGGACCAGCACGCGGTCGTCAGAACAACAAGTCAGCCTGCCCTGGAAGCAGACGCTCCAAGGATTGTGGTAGACACCACCAACTCCACCTACTGGAGTGTCTTGACAGAGATTAGGACAGCTGTTCTGGCTGGCGCCTAGCCGGACGCCGTCGCTGCAGCTCGCAGGACCCGGACAGGTGCGTTGCAGCTGGATTTACGTCAGGGCATCGCACGTAACATCATTAACGGCGTGATGGAATAAGTTATTGGTGTTAGTCGGCGCAGGGAAGGTTCGCCTCGCAAGCTCAGGCAGGGTGGCCTTAGAACTCAAATCCCTGGACCCCTCCGTATCTAACGATGTCATCAAGAACGCCATCGACGTCAGCCTGGGTGGCCCATGCGACGTCGACATCATATGGGTCAGGGATTATACCCCTACCTTGAGAATCGCTCTCCTGGAGGGCCGGCTGAAAAAATGACGGAGCTACTACGCCACAAAGTCGTCAGGATCGGATGGCTGGACTGCGTCGTGGCGATGAGGCAGACCAAGCCCATTCAATGTGGGAGATGCCTGGGTTTCGGCTACGTCCGAAGATCCTGCACTGGACCTGACGCCTCCGACTGCTGTCACCGTTGCGGGACGCCTGGGCACCTGGCTGCCAGCTGCCAGAACGCGGTCAACTGCCTGCCCTGTAGAGGTTGGGCGTAACGGCGATGCATTTCACCGGCTCTGCAGGCTCAGGGTCGCAGAGGCGACTACGCGGGCGAAGTCCGCTAGACCATCCCCTCCCAGGACTACAAGAGGCAACGCGCGCGATTGACTCCATGCCCCCCCCTACGCAGATCTGGCCCCAACAGCGTCAGCATCCACGACACGGAGGAAGCGAATGATACCCCGCTCACCGTCCTCCAGGTGAATTTGAACAGGTGTCACACGGCCCATGAATGACTCGAGGTGCGCGTTATGGAGAGTCAACCTGATGTCACCTTATCAGCGAGCCTAATGCGACCAGGACCGGGGACTGCTGGGCCAAGGACGAACCAGGGGGCGACACCGCGATTGGACTGGGAACCAGGGCCAAACGCCTGGTCACTGCCATCGGCAACGGGGGCAGGGGCATCTGCTGGGTCAAACTGACGGACATCGTATTTGTGGCATGCTACTGTTCCCCGAATGCCACTGACGATGATGGAACGGGTGGCTTGACAGCCTCTGCACCACTGTCCGCGCTACCGACTCGCCGGTCGTCACTTCAACGCGAAAGCCCCCCAGTGGGGCGAAACAAGACTAGACAGGCGGGGAGCGGACCTCTTGGACGCCATTGCAGCCCTGGACCTAGAGGTCGTCAACGAAGGCTCCACACCCACGTTCGTCAGACAGGGATCCACATCCATCATTGGACAGGATCCACGGATGGGCGGTGGACTCGGAGTGCGAGAGTTACAGTGACCACCGCCACATTACCTTCCCTTCGACGTCCTCAGGCGAGCGAGAACCCTTGCTCCTCCGACCATCAAGGGCCCCCTATGGGAATTAAGGCGCGCTGATTGGGACGCCTTCCGTCAGGCGCTAGACTTGACCAGACCCGGCGACACCGACGACCTGGATCAGCTGGTGTCCGTCAACACTACGTACCTGCGTGCTGCTTGCGACGCTGCGATGCCCAGGAGGCGCCCGTCGACGAGGAAGAGGGTTTACTGGTGGTGTGACGAGGTTCGGAGTGCCCGTGACGAGGCCAACACCGCCAGAAGACGAGTCACCAGGGCCAGGTGTCGTGGACTCCCAGCTCCCGAACTTGAGGCGCTTGAAGAGGCAGTGGGTGCGGCGAAGAGCGCCCCCAAATTGATCATCGTGAGGGCCAAATCTCTTTCGTGGACCAGGCTTTTGGACGAGGTCGAGGACGATCCGTGGGGCAGGCCGTACAAGATCGTGACGAGGAGATTCGGGGCGTCACGCCCGAATGCTGCAGTACTCGTGCCGGGTGGAATGCTGGCGATCCTCTCCGTGCTGTTCCCCCCCAACACCGAACACACACGCCCGAATGCTGCAGTACTCGTGCCGGGTGGAATGCTGGCGATCCTCTCCGTGCTGTTCCCCCCCAACACCGAACACACGGTTCGTCACGGGCAGACCCAGGATCTGGTGCTGTTCACTGAGGACGAGGTATTGGCTGCTGCGCCCGCTTCCCGAACCGCAAGGCGGCGGGTCCGGCCTGCATCCCAAACGAAGCATTCAAGATGGCCGTTGCACACGATCGGACCTCTATAACAGATGTCTCGCCGAGGGGAAGTTCCCACTCAGTTACAAGACGGCAAAGCTTGTCCTCCTCCCGAAGGACGACAAAGACCCCAAAACCCCGAGCGGATACCGACCGCTATGCCTGCTGGACGCCGAGGCAAAGGTCTTGGAGCGGCTCATCCGCGATCGTAGGAACAGCTGGCTCGAAAGTGTGGGAGGCCTCTCTCCAAGACAATATGGATTTACAAAGGGCAGGTCTACGGTGGACGCGCTTCAGGAGGTCAGGAGGTTGGCGGACGAGGCCAACAGCCGACCGTTAAGACGAAGAAGGCATTGCCTGGCCAAAGCGTTAGACGTCAGCAATGCCTTTAACTCAATCCCTTGGCCGGCGATCATGGACGTCCTTGTGGAGAAAGGAGCCTCGCGGTACCTCACACGGATGGTAGCCGACTACCTCCGTGATAGGGCAGTGCTCGTCACAAGACCGGATGGCGGTGAAGACAGATGGGAAGTGCATGGCGGTGTTCCCCAGGGGTCGGTGCTCGGTCCACTACTCTGGAACATAGCCTATGACGGTGTGTTCCAACTTAACATGCCAGAGGGAGTGGACGTGATCGGGTTCGCCGATGATATTTTAATAGTGGTGCGCCGTCGTGATGTAATGTCAGGGCAAGGGGTGTAAATAAAAGTTGATTATTTAAAATACATCTTGTCTATTCTGGCGATACGTTATAACTGATTATTCATTAATCGATTTTACATTTATCGCGCAATGTCCGTGTTGCTAAGTGAGTAATAATTATTCAGCATTATGGGCCTGCAATTTGTTCCAATTTGTTGTAATAGTTTATTGAACTATTAATTGCAAACCCATCAATAATTATCACTCACTACAGTGACATGCAGGACGGGTAGTCGGCTGGATGGGAAATGTGGGCCTGAGGGTCGCGGAACATTAGACGGGTGCAGTGTGGTTGGGGAGGCGCCGCGCGGGTAGAACCAGGGGCCAAAGGATCCCGCTCCTAGGTCAGGACGCCCCGGTTGAAGTCTGAAGTACTATAGGTACTTTTGAAACATGTAGGAATCAATTTAAAATTTGGACAGATATCGAGCAGTTTGCTAAAAAGCAAGGGATTTTACTAGAACCTAAACCTGTTAGAGTGTCAAAACGGAGACGTCAAGAAAAGGACTTTTATACTGAGTCAACTGTGGGCAAAAGCAAGACATTGGATTTGCCGGCCGATACCCAACCAGAAGACTACTGGAAGATCAACATTTACTACCCTGTATTTGATAATATCATTGTTAATCTAAAACGCCGATTTGAAAATTTACCGTTAGCTCGTGCAGTTGACGCATTTTTGAAATTGGATATGAAAAACGGAGAGGATTTCATAAACAATTATAAAAAAACTCTTAATAATCATGACTTAAAAATGACGAAATTAATGCTGATCATTTGAGAAAGCATCTTAAGAAAGAGTACTGCCCTAATTTGTATAAACTTTTCCAAGCAGCAATAGTACTACCAGTGAGCTCCGCCGGCCGCGAGAGAAGTTTTTCTGCCATGAGGCGAATAAAAACGTGGCTCAGAAGCACAATGCTTCAGGAACGATTTTCTCACATGTCACTGCTTAATGTAGAGAATGAAATGGTTAAATAAAAAATTTCAGCTGAAAAAGTGTTGAGCCGCTTTGCTGAAAAAAATCGAAAATTAAGACTTATTTATTTAATTGAGAAGAAGAAACATGAATAAATATTTTAGTGTGTTACGTGATTATTATGTACATTTTATTTAGATAAAAACATGATTGTAAACACAACCAAACCAGTTTTTTTTGTAAAGTCGGCCCCTCCTTATTGTACAAGTGTCTTTTATTTAAAGTTTATGTTCATTACAGGAACCTTTATTATCCACATTAAAAATAATGTGAAGGCCGTTGATAATATGATACAAATACAATTCATTCTTAAAATAGAAATAAATAAAATAAATTAATCGGTGTATAGAGCTGCCACTAAGTCTTTATGCCCCCAGGCTAGAGTCTCGATGTTGTTTTCTCGAATGTACCTTTTGTCATCGAATGGTGGTGATAGAGTCAATTTATTTTGATTGTTTGAATAGATGGTATGTTTGATTGATCTGAAAAGGCTCTGTTTTTTAGTGATTTTGGTCGACTCATTCAAACACTTTAAGGGGAGGTTCTCATCTAGAAATTTGAAAAAATCGATTTTTTTTATTGCATTTTCTGAAAGGTACAAGTGTCTAGTATATTGTGTTAAAAGGGTTTCTCAATCCGCGCATGAGAAACATTTCTACAGGCTATTATCTGAACTTTCGACGAGCAACGTCGGCAGGCTGCTGAAAGTAAGGTCTCCCAATACACAAGGATGGCTTACATCGAGAAGAAAAATAAAGCAATCGCCCAGCAGGAGCAGTTCGAGCTGGAGGAGGGGATTTTGTACAGCCCTGGAATCGCTGACTAAATGTGAGTATTACCAAGATATGCAAATTTTGAGTAGAAATAAGCGAAAGATATTTTTTGGTCCTCCATATTGATTTGGCCATTTTCTTTTGTTTTTAATTTTATCAAATAGTCAAAACCATGTACAAACCTCGCGCAACCCGAAAATTCCTGATTTTTTATGAAATTGCAAATTTTTTTGGGCCGCCATATTGGATCGGCCGTTTCGAATTTTGAAAATATGACTTCAGCGGTACCCAAAACCTATAATATCATGCGGTACCCAAAACCTATAATATCATGCGGTACCCAAAACCTATAATACCATGTTATTGTTACAAAACATTGACATTTTCGCAATAATATTCGATCGAAATTATTGCCAAAACTTTAAACGCGTTTTTCTCGAAACGTGATTTTTCAACACGGTGTACACTCTCATTTGAGAACGGGTGAACGAAACAATGTCTACCTTTCGGCAATCGAAAGGAAACCGTTTTTTTGGGAGCATAGACCTATAAAATTGAAAAATTGTTTGTTTGAACTATTTTTTATGGGCCTCTGAAGTGGAAAAAAAAGGCCGAAAAATCGACCTAAAAGTTCATGATAGTGCCAAAAAGTCAAAACTTGTTTTTTTTCAAGTTTTTTAGGTCTATGCTCCCTCAAATGTATTCAACTTTATGACCCTGTTGTCCTTTTTTGATTTCAGATTGATGCTGAGACAGTACGATGTACACCATCGACCGATTCCTCGCTGACATGGGCCTGTTCAATTAGGCCTCACGGCCGCCATTTTGTTTTATTTGTGACAGAAATTTTCGAAAATAAAGTCCATTGTACAAGCATTCCGAATCCCCAACCCGTTTTTTTCAGCGCGCTTCCATAATCGCGGAAAAAAATTCCAAAGTTAGGCCGTTTTTTGGGCTGCTAGATGAGAACCTCCCCTTAAGTAATCTGAACGGGTCAAATCATTCGCCACAACATTTTTCTTAACACCCTTAGCCATTTTAGACCATTTCCCCTCCACGTTATTCGCATACATTTTCGCTCTTAAACCTATAAATTCTCGCATAATCCTACCACCATTCTCATCCTTCATCAGACCCAATACGGCCTTGTTTTGCAATGGGATGCCGTACTGATTATTAGAATCAAAATTACTGGTGTCAAATTTATTTAATTCGTCTTTCATATCTGCAAAAATGTCATCAGTCTCAATTTGTAGTGTCCATATAACATAATCTCACCTTATCCCCATATTTAGACTTTAAATGCTCGTAATAAAATTCATACATTAACAATTTACTAAGATCTAAAACTGAGAACCCGACGTAAATCGGTTTATTATAAACAGCCCGCCAAACGGTTCAATTGGATCGCTACTAAGTTTTCGGTAAAAATTGAACAACAGTTGAAATTTAGCTTTGCTATTAAACTTTCCGCATCTTTGCGGTGACCGATATCTTCCCAATGATTCGCCAATTTTACATTGCCAAACACTCAATTATTCATTAATTTATAAAAGTCTTTCTCGAAATCGTTCTTAGCCTGTTGACGCATACTAGTGTTTAAATCTATATATTTTTTTAACCAATCAGACTTCTCAAAAGAAATTACGCGGTGAATTTGAATTAATTTTAAACCGATTCTTAGTGCTTGTTTCAAATTATGGCACCATATTTTCTGCGAGAAAAGGTAGATCGTTATGTAAATTGTGAACATTTTCTGGATACTCAATATCCACTTCTAAAATGTATCCCGTTGATGAATCATCGGGTACGTTTAATACTTTTAAATTTTCAATTTCGGACGCGCTTAACCATTTAAAGTCCGCATACGGCAACAATTGAGACATTGCGCTGTTAAACTTTGGCATGTATTTGTTGTTAGCTTCAACGTGTCGCAAAGAACATTGACTTATACCGCCTCTTATCCCTTTACGTATAAAATGATGCATGTCAATGTCAGTCAACAATTCCAATTTAATTTCCGTCAATTTCAGCATAGCATCCCACGACAATCCAGTTGCCGTATAGTAATGAACCGGATCCAAATTGTACGCTTTTAAACACACATCGCGGAAATTTTCAAAAATGTCAGTCAAAAGTAGCACGTCAGTCTTTAAATGCAAGTCGGAATATTCGCTTAAATTTTGACAATTGAATTTTGACCACACGTTTTGCGCATGCTCGTAGTCTGCAGCGGTAATATCTGTGTTTGTCAGCGAATTGAAAAATAGCTTTTTGGACGGTAATTTCGACTCGGTTAATTTGGAAAAGGAATCCATATACTGAAAGACACCTTTCTATGGACTAAATTGAACTGTTGATCGTTTGGGAAATGTTTTCTAACAGTGTTTAGTTTATCCACTTTTAAATTTTTGGATGTGGCTATTTATACATACAGTATGTATACGCAATTGGCTATTTATACATATTGTATGTATACGCAATTGGCTATTTATACATACTGTATGTATACGCAATTGGCTATTTATACATACAATATGTATAAGAAATTGGCTATTTATACATACAATATGTATAAGAAATTGGCTATTGATACATACAATATGTATAAGAAATTGGCTATTTATAGTTACGTATAACGCAGATAGAAAAGTAGAATATTGATTGTGACCATCTATGAATGCCATCCTCAACTAAAATGTTTGCCTCCACTATATCCATTAAAGTGCCCCTTCTTCTTGTTAATACTTCTGTTTAACATACACGGGCGTCAAAAGTAATCTGCGTTAATTTTGCATATCGTGATGAGCTAGTTTACTCACAGTGCACATATTCCGATTTTCAAGCCATCACGAAGCTCATAAATAATTTTTAATGGAGATAGGCGATAGTAAGCTGCGTCTCGTGTGCATCGCACAATAGCCAGCAATGCCTCTGTGGGTATCGGGATAGGCAAGAAGGGAAGCTGCGTTCCACAGAAACACGCGTTGATTTCGATACCTATCGGCGCGTCAAAAGTAAGCAGCTTACCGTGAATAGATAATCGAAGTGCTAAATTGTGAATGACTTATTCTATAAAAGTGTTGCAAGGTATTAGCTGATTTTTTGAAATTAATTATATTTTTAATATTCTAACCTCACTTTTAGATGACAGAACAAATGTCCGTTAATGACAACAATGTTAGTGAACATACTTTAAATGTTGGTCAACATTTTAATGATTATGAACAGTTATCAAAGACTGTTAATGTATTTTGTAAAGAGCATTATCATCCATTTGTTATTAGAACACGGTCTCAGAAACAAGTGCTGTACAAATGTTGTCATGGTATTAAGCAAAATTCAAAATGCCTGGGAAAACGTCCGAATCAACATTACTACTACAAGAATTGTAAAGCTCAAATTAATTTTTATAAAAGCAAAAATGAAAAATGGAAATTAACAAAACTATTACTAAATCACAATCATACCGTTGGCAAAGAAGAATATAGTAATTACGGCAAAGCCAAAATTATGAATGAAAATGATTACGAAACAGCAACAGATTTAATCTTGTCTAGCGCCAAAGATGGAATGGTTGCTGCAGTTTTAAGTAAAAAAAGTGGGAAACAGTTTATAAGAAAGGATATACAAAATTTTCGAAACAAACTTTTTCCTTCATGTACCGAAGTGGACCAAAATCATTTAATGGAATTCTTAGCGGAAATCGAAGAAAATGGTGGTATATACGCTATACAAAAAGATGCAGAAGAAGAAGTAGAATCATTATTTGTAGCCTCTTCGGCGATGGTTCTAAATTATAATAAATCTCAGTGTCCAGTGATACAAATAGATGTTTCCTTTGGATTTAATGTCGAAAATTATAAAGTTTTGGGATTTTGCTACTATTCTAGCATAACCGACAAATCAGAATTTGCAGCTATAGGATTTATTGCTAAAGAAACATATTCCGCATTCATACATTGTATGAATGAATTTAAAAAAAATTGTAAGACCCACCCATCCGTTTTTTTAATTGACAAAGATTTCATCGAAATAAAAGCTATCAGAGACATTTTTTCTAGTGCAACCGTTTTACTTTGTAAATTTCATGTCATTAAATACATTAAAAGGCTAGTTTCTACTGCCTACAATAAACAAATTGATGAAAAAAACAAAATATTGGATGCGTTCAAGAAATGTTTATATGCTCAATCATATAAAGAATACGAAGAGCAGAAAAAGAAATTCCTGGACATTTGCAAGTCTGTAAAAGTTTTTGCAGGAACAAAAGATAAATACGCGACTCTTGAAGAGCAATTTCTTAAAAATTGGGACAGCTGTAAAGAAATGTGGGTACATTATTTTAGAAAACATTTGCCACTAATGGGAGATACGACAACAAACAGAATTGAACGATCATTTTGGACTCTTAAGCAATACATACAAACTAAATATCATAGTTTGCCGACAATTTATTTATGTATTAAAGAGCTTATAGACTTTATTGATTCAAGAATAAAGAATAAATTAGCCAAAAATAAACAAAAAGTTTTTAAAATTATGGATAACGATAATGAAATAAGAAAATTGCTGGAAGTATGTTCCGAAGTTCTCACAGAGACTGGAATGAAATTATTTCATAAACAATTAAAATTGTTTAAAACTTTAGAATCTAAAATAAAAGTAATGGCTAATGGCATTGAGGAAAATCTTGAGACTGGAATATCGAAGATTTATAATACGTCGCTGGAAGCATGTTCATGTACATTTTGGAACTCTTTTAGTGCACCATGTAGGCATATTTTTATGTTAAGAAAATACAATAACTTAGATATTTTTTCAAAAACATGTTTCCATCCAAGATACATTACTTCAGTTGGAAATACAGAAAGTATTATGAATATGGATATCGATGATGAAGACACGAATGACGTAGACATTGATGATATAGACAAGGATGAATTCGATGGTTGTCAAAAAGTATTATCGGATCGAGAAAAATTCAATACAGCACTGACAGTAACAAAAAATATCGCAGATATTTTATCAAATTATGGAACTACAACCTTTAACAAATATATGAACGAACTAAAATTAATTGAAAAAAATGCTAGAAATGGGGTTTCTCTGTTTGAGAATGAGTATAGTAAACCTACAATTAGTTCAATAGAATTTGAGACAAGTAACTTAGTTGAAGCTGGAAGTTGCCAGGATAGCTTAGTTGGTACTGAAAGTCAGAACGAATCCGATACAAATCATCAATCAAATGAAAACCTAAAATTTAAAACAAAAATTAAGTCTAAAGGACGTCCGAAGAGAAAAACTAAACAGATTCAGTTTTACAAGAAGCAAATTAAAACACGAAATAAAAAATAAAATAAATACCCAAGTATATTGTAACAATAAACAATAAATAAAACAATATTTTTCTATAATTATGTAGTTTTTATTAAAATATTAATATCAATAAACTTTTTGGTTAGTTAGTACGTTATACGTAACTATAAATAGCCAATTTCTTATACATATTGTATGTATAAATAGCCAATTGCGTATACATACAGTATGTATAAATAGCCAATTGCGTATACATACAATATGTATAAATAGCCAATTGCGTATACATACTGTATGTATAAATAGCCAATTGCGTATACATACTGTATGTATAAATAGCCACATCCTAAATTTTTAGCTAATTTATCTAAACTCGAGGCCATAAATCTAAACGAATCCAAAAATCTCAATTTAAAGTATACGTCTCGATCAACTCCACGTTTATCAGTATATTTATCAACTTTAATTGATTTTGAAAAAGAAATGTATTTTTCCTTATTTTGGGGAATGACATAAATTTTGTCTGTATCTAAATCAAACTCTTTAATAAATAAGTGGGAATCATAACCCCTTAAATTGTGAAAGAATATCGGTAAAAATTTGGGAATTTTATAATTTAAATTACATTTAGAGTGGGCGGCTCCGACAAATTTCCCCGTTAAATGACAATGATCTGCCACTTTATCGCAAGCGTTTAATATTTTGTCACAAATATGGCACTCTTTAGCTGAATCAAATAAGTACTGTTCACCCGGAGTTAATTGAATCATTGGAATGATTGGTTTCAGATGATTTTCATAAATTAATTTAGCATCAGCGCTTAATTTTTCCATAAATACTCTGGGGCAGTCCAAACCAGTATATGTCAATTGTGGACAATCCGAATTTATACAAGACGGGTGCAAGTTTTCGAAACATGGATTTCCCTGTACGACTATCCCTCGATAGTGGGTCGATAAATAGGACCCTGTTACTTCGAAGATCAACATGTAGCAATGTCCAATGGCACCCTTCCAATGGGCAATAAAAGAATATGTTCTTTATTACAAGAACTTTTAAAATTGAATTTATTTTTTATCATATTTGAAACTTCGCTTTCAAGAAAAATTTTGCTTTCATTATTTTTAAACATGTTCAATACATAGTCCACAGTTAAGTTATCGAGCCACATTTGTTCACTATTTACGTTATAATGTAGTGTGGCATAACTTTCAAAATATAACTTATGACTTCCAAATTTGCAAACAACATAATCTCGGCTTAGCTTAGCGGGCGCGGGGTTGGACACCACTGCTCTAAATTGTTATATATTGTGTTTAAATATGTGCCAATATCCATACCGTTCCAGGCTTCACATATTGAATTTATAATTGCCAAACTCATGTCACTGACAACTATTTTGAAAGCAGGCCAACAATTTTTTTTCATAAAAAAATATTTTGTTTCAATTAACCAGATTAATAATGTGGAAATATCATGCTTTGCCGAAATTAATTCAAAAGCTGGTATAATTCTTTTATTTGAGGTCTGAACAACTCCTGCATAATAAAGTACTCTTTTTGAATTGACGTGTAGTTTTCTTACGACTGCGCCTGTTGCATCTATATGAACTGTTGAATATGCTGTATCAATAATATGATTTTTTACAATCCGGACCTGTTCCTGACTAATTAGATGAACATAAAGTGGTTCTCCAACTCTGTACATATATTCGTCATTGACTCTTCTCATTTTTATTAAATCAATCATGTCATCGACATCTCTATCATGTAGAGCTTTGGCTTCAGCTTTAACTTTCCAGTATACAGCCTCAGATTTAATTCGACGTAAATGTTTTGTCTTTTCTAAATGTTTACTACACACTTTAATGTTTTGCATTCGCACATTTAGAGTAGTAGAAGACTTAACTTTGTTTCCTAACAATCTTCTTTCGACTCCTCTAACTTGGCGAGTTAAATTTGCGGCATGGCAATAATTATAAGAGGTACTGTAAACATTAATTTTTAATCCCTCATCGTATAAACAGCACATTAATTTAAACTTTTTACAATCTGGTTGCCCGCAGTAGCCATAAATCAGAAAACCTTTTTTTTAAATAATTGCACGATTTTATATTTAGTATACAAGTATTATTAACTTGCTTTAAGTTTTCACTAAAATAAAATTGATACACCTTTTCATCAAATTTGGTTGTTGTTTCGTTATAAATCAAACGCATGTCCTTTTTATTTACAATAAACGAGCCTTCAAAAATTGCATATACCGTTTTGGGCAACAAAGAATCTGGATAGATATTTCGTGTTTCTAGCGGTAATAAACAACTAATTGCATCTGGATTGTTATATAAAGATTGTAGGATTGCATTAATCTTGGTTTCTTCGTCAGTAACGTCTTTAATTTCAAATTTATCTTCAGATTTATTTAAATCAATTTCAAGAACTTGTTCGCATTCCACATTCATTTCAAAGTCATCTTGATCTCTTTCTACTGAAATTTGAAAAGCTTCTTGATCACTGGTGATATCACCTTCCACACTAATCTTATTACATGAACTATTTTTAGAAATTCGGATATTCTTTAATTTTGTTTTAATGCCCCCTACATTTTTCTGTATTATTTGCAAAACATCTCTGCGTGAAAATTTATTATCTTCAGCAAAAATGTGCAATGCGGCAGAACCGATAATTTTGTTAGTGCTTTTTAATTTATGGATGTCGTAACATTTCTGCTCACAGAAAAAATCAAACAAAGCGTCTGATTTTTTCCCCATTTTATTTGATTTTTAATGATCAAATCTTAAACAGGGAAATCAAACACTACCAAAGAATTACAAATCGGTAAATCAAACGGCTAACAAAACGTATAATCCAAAAGAACGACTAATAAATAATAAAACCAACAAAAATAAATATGATTGACCAAATAAATAATGAACAATACCAAAGAATTACAATTCGATTAATCAAACGGCAAACAAAACGTATTTGTATTCAGGTCTAATAGTACCACTAATACAGTGTGTTCCAAACTGTGGGGCGCGCCCCCCTAGGGGGGCGCGAGACTGTTGCAGGGGGGGCACGCAGCTGATTCCAAAATATCAATTTCGAATACAAACCAAAAAAGTCGAATAGGTGTCAAAAAAATTAATCAGAAAAACGGTTATACGTAATCCACTCAGTGAGTCAACTTTAGTCACCCACTTTTTTCCATCTCGTGTGTTCTCGCATATTATGTATGTATACATACAGTTCGTACACACAACACGCCGAGTCGGTTCCCCCTTCCAAAATATAAAATCGTACACATACTCGATCGTTCATTTACGCGAGGCAAAATAAGTGGGTGACTAAAATTTAGTCTTAGTCACTCACTTATAGAGCAGACACGCGGCATTTCGTTAAGAAACGTTGGTTAAGCTCGCCCGTTTCCACGCAGATTGTCTACAAACTCTACAAACTCGCTTTGGTACACTTCTAAATTAATATTGAGGTAAATTTAAAAACTGTTATAAAGTATTTTTATTTGATTTAAAATAATAACCCTTTTAGATGGATAAATACGTAACTGGGTTGAAAAGAAAATTGAATGAAGCAGAAGCAGACGGCAAAGGAAGAGGTAACGAAAATAGCGGAACATCTTCGCAAAATAGTAAACCTAAATGTAGAAAATATGATCCAATGTACTTATCATTTGGATTTACATGTAAAGTCATTAATGGCCAGGAACGGCCAATGTGTTTGCTGTGTCTGAATACTCTGGCCTCAGACAGCATGAAACCAAATAAATTAAAACGGCATCTCGAAAACAAGAAATGTTTTCAAAGACCATGTCTGTTACACAAAAAGCATTGCTTGCGTCTTATAAGGTTTCTTATAGAATTGCTAAATGCAAAAAACCCCATGTAATAGGAGAAACTTTAGTGCTACCTGCAGCTATTGACATGGTAGCTACGATGCTAGGTGAATCATATGCTGATCAACTTAAAATCATTCCACTTGCGGATAATACGGTGGGAAGACGAATATCCGATATATCTGAAGATCTTTGCGATCAATTAATAGAAAAAGTAAAACTATCTTCTTTCGCGTTGCAAGTAGATGAGGCTACAGATGTTCTTAAGGATGCACACTTGATTACATATGTAAGATATGTTGTGGAAACTGATGTTAGAGAAGACATGTTATTCTGTAAACCTATTGAAGGCAATACTACAGGAAGTGAAGTTTTTAATATGATTGATAAATTTTTCAATGAATATAACATTCTGTGGGAGAACTGTGTTGGTCTATGCACAGATGGAGCTCCATCTATGGCAGGAAAAAACGCTGGTCTACAGGCACTAGTTCGAAAGGTGGCTCCTCGGGCAATTTGGACGCATTGCATGATTCATAGACAATCACTTGTTTCAAGAGATATGGGTGAAGATTTACTAACAGTATTTCAAGTTATTATAAGAGTTGTAAATTTTATCAAAAATAGCCCATTAAGAGGAAGGCTTTTCGCAAAATTGTGTAATGACATGGGTTCAGAATATACATCACTTCTATATTATTGTGAGGCACGTTGGCTTTCTCGTTCAAAAGTACTTCAAAGGGTGTTTGAGCTAAAAGAAGAGATCGCCATATTCCTTACTGATAATAATAGAGATGAAGCAAACTTGTTTTATGACACGAAATTCCTTGCAAAACTTGCGTATCTAGTGGATATTTTTCAAAGACTCAGTACTTTAAATAAATCAATGCAAGGGCCTCAAATTCATGCTTTTGTCCAGAAAGACAAGGTTACTGCATTTATGAGAAAATTGGAACTGTGGATAATAAGTTTGAAAAATAATAACTTTGACATGTTTCCCACTTTTAAAATTACCTGTCCTGCAGATGAAATAGAAGAAAGTAAAGTTCTTATTAATAAACACTTGACCAGTTTAAGGGAGCAATTCTCGTTTTACTTTAAAAATCTTGACATGTCCAAATATGAATGGATTAGAAACCCGTTTGTGATTGAAAAATATGATGATTTCGGCCTTACGACAGCAGAGCAGGAAATGATAATTGACTTATCTAGTGACAGCACATTAAAGCAGATGTTTCAACACGAAAATATTGTCACGTTTTGGTTACGAGTAAAGGACGAGTTTCCTACTTTAACAAATAAAGCTTTAGAAATTTTATTGCCCTTTGTAACATCTTACTTATGTGAAACTGGGTTTTCTGCAGTAGCTGTCTTAAAGACAAAGTATCGATCTTGCTTAAAGATTGAAAAGGAACTGAGAACCGCGATATCTTCAATGATACCACGGTTTGAAAAAATTTGTGCTGAAAAACAAGCTCACCCTTCACATTAAATTTTTATAATGTTGTATTAATGTTGAATTATTTTTTTTGTACTTTTATAAGATTTGTTTTTATTACATTATAATTATATTATTATTTCTTAAAATAGATAATTATTTTTTATGTATTTTTATACATAATATTGTATATTATTTTGTAGCCCATTAAATAAATTACAATATCAGATGAGTGTTTATGAAATTGGATTGTTAGAAAAATTAAGGGGGGCATAACAATTTTTTTTCCAAAGAGGGGGGCGCAGGTACAAAAAGTTTGGAAAGCACTGCACTAATATATTATAAAAATAACGACGGGGCGAACAAAAATGGTAAAAGCCAACAACAATAATAAATATGACGTATAATTGTAACAATAAAATGAATAATAAACAATGCCAAATAAGTAAATCAAACGGCAAAAAAAACTAATTTGGATTTGGGTCCAAAAGAACCACTAATAAATAACAAAAAATAACGACGAGACGAAGAAAAATGGTCAAATCCAACAAAATAAATATAACGTATAATTTTAACAGCCAAATGAGCAATAAACGATATTTATGCAGCTAATATATTCTGTGCGCTTTGAAAACTCTGTTCGATAGAGGCGACGAAATAAGAATAATGCCGCAGACTACGAGATTTCAGTTTTGCAATCTGCATAATAACATACTTCAATTGTTTCTTTCCTTGTCTACTCTATATAAAAGTTCTATTGCGTATCGCATCTCCACTTTCACTCACTTATCTATTTTTAACCCACCAATAACGCAACATTAACCAAGGACAAATCACGCCCAACTATTCTCAGTCGAGCAGTCAAAGGGGATCCCCCCGTTTAAATAAAAATCACATTCGTTTGAATTCAGGAAACTGTAAAATGTACATTTGTTTTCAAAGAAATTGCTGATTTTGTTTTAAAAAGGAAGAGATTTCTTTGAAAATTTGCTCAAAATGTTTTCTCACAAAAGAGTTTCTTTAAAATTTGCAGAAATATAAGTTGAACTATTTTATTTTTCTATAAAAAAGTACATTGAATTCCAATTAATTTAAGATATTTCAGCAACTTATTTTTCACAAATTTTCAAATACCCGCATAATTAAAGTGCTATCATTCAATTTCCTTAATATCAAGTTATTTCGAACGTTCTTTATATTTAGTACACATTTTCAAGAACTGTCTGCAGTAGAATTGGCCGTTGCACCATAGGGATTTCAAAGTAAATATCTTAATATTCGATTATTTGCTTCCATAATTATTTTAGACAAAAAGTGCATTTAACTTTTTTGTAGAGACAAAAATTCGGAATCGATTGGTATTACTTATTTTAATTTTAAATTTTTCAATAACAATTTCCGCTTACTCAAAAATCGATGATGCCTTGAAACTGTTGACGAGTATTAATTTAAAAAAGAAATAATTTTTTACACCGCAACTAAAATTGTTCAATTATTAATAGTAAATGAATAAAACAACCTCATTTAACGAATCTTAATGGTAACTAGTTTATTAAATATTATTATTAGTTAGATCAAATGCACTACAATGATGCTTGTTGCCAGACAAATATCTATTGTTTTACGTCATCCATTCCATGGCACTACAATTTTTTCTGCCAAAGTATCACTTTTAATTTTCAATTTTTCTTCATACTATATTAAACAAAATAAAAAATTATAAAATGTACGGAGGCAGAGTTTTTAATCTACAAAAGAGTTTAATGGACTTTTTGTCTAAAATAATTAGGGAAGCAAATAATCGAATATTAATTTTTTTATCAATATAAAAAAATTAATACACACCATGGGGATTTCAATAAATCCCCATGGTGTGTCGGTCAATTCTACACCCTATATAAGTGAGGGTAGTTTGACTTTTACACAAACACAAAAGAAAAAGGAATACATTAGTGAAACTTACGTACAAAGTTTTACAGGAATATGTTTGAAAATTATCCAATTTGGTTCAAATGTTGATTGGATTTCTAAATCATATTTACAGGATATCAAATTACATTAATTCTTATAATTTGAAGTTATTTCAACAGATATTTGAATAACTTATTTAGGATGGTATACATTTTGTATCAATAAAATTTTCTTAAAGATCTCTTTATATTAAAACGTATTGTGAAGGTTGGTTTCAGAAAAAGATGTGTTTCTAATTATGAGTTATATTCACATATATACAGTTGCCTTTAGTTTATTTGTATGCTCGGTTACGGGTCATGGGCAGGCGGAGCGCAACAGATTGTCGAACGTGGATAGCGAGATGTGGAAGCGGCGGGCGACGTGGTGGATGTCCGACTCGTTGTAGTGTCGTTCCGATGGTGTGTGTGAGGATACTCCTCGTGGTGGCGGATACTCCGTCGTAGGTGGTGAAAATAGCGACTTGTACTCTGAATGGCGATTCGGATGTCCGAGATCGGCTTACTTTTCGTGGTGTTTTTAGGATTCTCTGGTTGCTAAGAGTGGATGTCCAGCTCGTAGGAGGCTCAGATTGAATCTGCCGTTCCCTGGCTCTGCATCCGGTATTTAAGGGGTGTTTTCTCGTGCTGTCTCCTTTCTGGCGGGGTGAGTTTCTGGTGTCTTCTCTCTCCGTTGCATTCGGGTGGAGGTTGTCTCTCTTCTGATCACAGGACCGGGTTGTTGGTAAACGCGGTTACAGTGTCGCGCGCGAGGGCCTACTTGCGCGCGGTCAGGTACCTGCGTGTCCCTTTGCTTGGGTACGGACCGTGCGGTGGAATATTAATGAGATGCGAGAGATGAAGTACAGTAATTTTAAATTTTAATTCTTGGTGTTCATCACAGACTCCCCCTCTGGCCTTGAAGACGTCTCGGCGAGGTGGCCAGCTGGTTGTTTGCGTGGTCGTCCTCTCTTCCGGATGGGATGTCTTGGGGCTTCTTGAGGTATGTCTCCTTCTTGGTAGGGTCGCAAATCGGAGGCATGATAGATTCCTATTATGGTATGCGGTGGAGTGTTGGTGGACACTTCGAAGCTGGCTGGGCCGTGTCTTCGCGTGATGCGATAGGGTCCATCTTGTTTGGGTGCGAGTTTCGCAGTAAATTTCTTCTTCTTCTGGCTGAGCAGATGGCTTTTTACCAATACAAGGTTTCCAATCTGATATTGAGGGCAAGGTCGTCTGTCCTTGTCCATATACTGTTTGCGGGTATCTTAGGCGGTGTCCTGAAGCTGACGAACTTGATCCATCGTATCTGCTAACTGTAGTAACCTTGGGGTGAGTTCGGTCACGATATTCTGGGAGGATGTTACATCTCTGAGATCGTGGGTGAGCTCGTACGGGGTGCGTAGTTCACGACCAAAGGTTAAGAAAGCTGGGGATTGTCCCGTGGTTTGGCAGATTGTAGTATTCAGGGCGAAACGAATCATGGGCATATGGGTAGGCCATGAATCGTGTTGATCCTTCACTAGGATAGCTAGTTTTGTCTTCATATCTCGATTTCTTCGTTCCACAAGGTTGGCTTCCGGGTGAAAACTGGGTATCAGGGCTTGGTAGATGTCCAAACAATGGAAAGCGTGTTGCATTACTTTGCTGACGAACTGGGTGCCGTTGTCAGAGATGCATTTCCTGGGTATTCCATATCGGAGGAAAACCTCGTTAAGCAGAGTGTTAGCACACTCTTCTGCAGTTGCTTTTTTTATAGGAAAGATTTCGGTCCATCGACTGGTAAGGTCCTCTACTATTATATTATATAGTGGTATATCCGTCTACGGATTCTGGCAGGGGTCCAAATAGGTCAATAGCAATTGTTTCAAATTGCTGGTTCGTGGCGGTAGTCTGTACGAGACCGGCTGGTTTCCTCTGAATTGCTTTGTAACGTTGGCATTCCGGACACTTTTTCACGTATGCTGCAACATCTGCTCTCATCTTCTTCCAGAAGAACTGTTTTTGGATTTTATTGATCGTAGCTTGAACTCCGGCATGGCATTTGGTTTGTGCATCGTGAAAGGGGGCGAGAACTTCGGGGACGTTTTTCCGGGGTACGCACTGCTGGGCTTCGGTGTCTTCCTCATCGGGCCTGGTGCGGTATAATACTCCCTTTTCGAGAACGTATCCCTTATTTGTCCAATAAATGGTATCCTCGTTCCCTGGGTGTGTCTCTAGGATTGCAATTACTTTCTGAAGGTCTGGGTCTGTTTCTTGATCGGCTCGCAGCTCGGCGGCGGGAACAGACTCCATCAATAGGTGTATGTAGCGGATTTGTGGGCTTTCTGGCCCAAAAAAAATAATTTTTACTTAGTCACATACAAAGAAATGCTTATATTTCAAATTAAAATTAAACAATGCTCCCAACTTGCCATAACGAATATAAATATACCGTTGGATAGTGCACACCGTTAGCTATCTAATTCAAAAATAAAATTTGGGCCACCACCTTCGGAACTTAGAAAAAATATTATTTGTACTTAGTCACCTACAAAGAAATGCGTATATTTCAAATCAAAATTAAACAATGCTCCCAACTTGCCATAACGAAAATAAATATACCGTTGGACAGTGCACACCCTTAGCAATCGAATGCAAAAATAAAATTTGGGCCACCACCTTCGGAACTTTGAAGAAAAAAATAATTTGCAGTTAGTCACATACAAAGAAATGCGTATATTTCAAATTAAAATTTATTGTCATTTTCAGTAATATTTGAGGCAGTGAAAGGAAAAGTGGTGTAAGTCAATTTAACTTTATTTTGAGATATAAAAGGTTTTATTAGAAATAATATAGAAAAATAAAGATTGCAATATTTTATATATTTTTTATCAATACTGTACCGTATTACAGTATTGATAAAAAAGTATATCAAATATTGCATTCATTATTTTCTTATATTACTTCTAATAAAACCTTTTATATTTCAAAACTAAGTTAAATTGACTTACACCTTCCACTGCCTCATTTATCGGCTAATAATAAAAAAAATAGTTGGCCGTTTTTTTCTCAAACACATCTGGCAACCCTATAGGCGAGAAAATAAGTAAGGGCCGTGGTTAGCATGTGGACTAGTGAGGAGCAGAGGTACCGTACCAACACTTGTCGAATCCTGCCGAACGACCCCTTCTCCTGTCTAGATGAATGTGCAAGGTTAAACTCGCGTGTCTATAAATATCATTCGTACATTGGTTTTCGCAGCTATTAGAAGTCTTTTCAAAGCATTAGAAAAATCTATTTATAACCTAGCATTGGTTGGCGCTCTGTTTATTGTTTGTTATTTGTTGTAATAATTCTTGTTTAACTTATTATCAATATTTGTTGTATTTTTATTTTTATACAGCCAAATTTATAAAAATGGCTTCAAAATATGATCAATTGTTGATTTTTTTTGCGATCAGAAATTTTACACTTTGCGAGGAATTAAAATTTCTGATGCAATAATTGGTTCTGCTGCTATGCATTTGTATAACCACGATGACAAATATGCGCGTAGAAATGTTTTGAAGATAATACAAAAAAATCCCAAATACATTTTCTCTAAGCTCGATTATTTAAGAAAAATAAGCGGAAATAATCGTAAGCATCCCATAAATCTAAAAGGGCTTGAACCAAATGGTTTAGAAGTTGAAACGCATATTTCAGGAGTTGAAACACATGTTTCAGATATCGATAAATCCAATGGTGATGAATTCGCGCAGAGTCTTTCAGAAAATAATATTAGGGAAGAAATTCAAACTGATATTTCTATATCTGAACGAGATTCAAATGATGACATTCTTGATGTCACAGGAGATGAAGATAAAATTAATGCAATTTTGCAATCATTGTATAACAATCCTGTGCCAGTTGATTATCTTCTACCTTTAAATACCATAAATTCTTACCCTGCTCCACTAGAAATAAATAGTTGATAATACAACGATATTAATGGATGATAAGGTTAAATTTTTGGGACTTATATTCGACTCCAAACTAACCTGGAAAACCCATCTTAACACATTAAAGGCAAAGTATATGCGTGCGATGAATACCCTTAAAATTCTGTCGCATACTACATGGGGTGCTGATCGTGTAGCAATGCTTCGACTTTATCGTTCATTTGATTATGGTTGTATTGTTTTAGTTCAGCGAGAGAATTGTACCTCCAAACAATAAATACTGTGCATAATACTGATATTCGTTTAGCTACCGGAGCGTTTAGAACCAGTCCAGTCATTCGAATCTGGAGAACTAGCATACCGAAGAAAAATGCTTATGCTACGTTATGCCGCCAACGTATTTAGCCGATCTAGTCATCCCGTATATGATTGCGTTTTTTCTCTTCGGTATAATGCCATTTATACCACCAGGCAGCATTCCACAAAACCGTTTGGGATTAGGTTGCAAGCACATTTGCTGCAAATTAATTTTAATTTCCCAAATATAACAACGTGTGCTACGGAATCACCCTCCTTGGAGAACCCCACGCCCACAGGTAAATGTCTCGTCAAAATTTTCTAAATCTTCGACACCTAACACATTATTTCAACAGCGTCTCCTCACTTTTATGTACGGCACCCGAGACTCTTGTCATGTTTTCACTGATGGATCATGCTCGGCAGACTCGGCAGGATGTGCTCTTCTTATTGATGATGATCTTGAAGTTTAAAATGGTTGATTGTAAACCAGTTGAATAAGTTTGTGATTTGATTTTTGTGTGTGTTTTGTAAGAACACGTGGTTGTTACGGCTTGAAAAATAACAATAGTTCACTATTAAATATTGCTTGTATTGATGTTGCTAAGGTGAAAAAGAATAATTTTATTTTTTAAATCATACCTTTCCAACAAGGTTTCCCATGCTTCCGCGTAATTAATCCCTGATAAACTAATACCATTTAATAATCTAGCCGCATCACCCTCTAATGACGAAATTAAATATTGCTGTTTTTGCAACGAGCTGAGTTCTTCGTTATCATGAATCAAGGACACAAACATATCCATAAACCCAAGCCAACCATTCAGATTTCCATTGAATTTAGGAATATTAAATTTCGGTAATTCAATTTTGTTACTAACGGTCTTACTACCTGACTCACTTACAGAATTATTTGACTCGGTTTTTTCCTTTATAAGATCTTTTAATATTTTTATTGTGCTAAAAAATGCGTCATCAAAATTTGCACACTCCACCTCCATATCTTCCTCCTCATTTAACGCGCCTATTTTGGGTTGAATTGAATAAAATTCATCATATACGAGCTCTATACGCGATAATTTTTCTTTTAAATCGCAAACGTCTACCGTTGACTTATCAATAACAGAATAAGTATTTAACAGAATAAGTATTTTTTGTTCGAGTTAATTTTGATTTAATTACGGCGCGTTGCTGCACTAATATTTTTATATCCATTTTAATTGAACTTGTAATTTTAAGTGATAGAAAAATTATATATTTCACTGATTACCAAATAGAAGCAATTTCAAATTAAATAAATTGAATTTCACGGGTGCCAAGACAAAGGTAGGATGGGATGGAAAAGAGTGTCAGAGACTCACCGTATTCCTCCAAAAAGCCTGTTGGTCGTCCCGCTCTGCTACAAGGTTGGACTAGCTGCCTCCAAAGTCTGCCAAGATTTCCTCTCAGGACACGGATGGGCGCCTTCCACGATGCGTCGTGTTCTTCTTGAATTTACCAAGCCACGGAATATCACCTTCGATATTATCCGGTTCGAAGGACCATGTGTGTTTTGTAAGAACACGTGGTTGTTACGGCTTGAAAAATAACAAGAGTTCACTATTAAATATTGCTTGTATTGATGTTAACGTTACAGCGTTTCGTTCGGTAATAATATATTTACAAAAAATTTACAAAAAATAAAACTCAGAGTGGGGTGGTCTTCTTCCGTCTCTCTCTCTTTTCTCCCCCAATGAGGAAGCAGGTACGAACTTGCTATTGGTCCAGCCCGTATCTATCTCAATCCGCTCTCACAGTAAAGGGTTTTTTTAGGGGTGCCCTTGTAGCAATTCGGAACGTAATCTGGTGAAACGAAGGATCGGCACGTAGGCGGTTATTTATGAAATAAATTTCTCGCCCATCCGAACACCAGTTAAGACTCCTATGGTAATTTAGCATTAAAATTTTCATCTGACAACATTTCTAATAAAATTGTTGCTCGAAATATAATTAAACAACGATACATTATTTGTGATAAATGAACAAGTTTTGACATATCTTTGCATATATCCTGAACTAAAAGATGTAGGGAATGCGCAACACATCCATAGGAATTTACATTTTCATACTTTTCACTAACTAAATTTCTTGCTTTCCTTGTTTTTGAAGCATTATCGGTAACTAATCCAAATACCTTATTTGATGTCAGATATTATTTCGAATGCCGTAATATCAGCCCGTCGTCTGTCTTCGAACTCCAACTGCGTTGTCTTAAATAAAACCACATAATTTAAAATAATGCCTCTACTTCTTGTTTAACATCTTCGCATCACTGATCTATATTACAAAGATGAAGTTTATTAGAAGGCCTTAAATTATTTAAAAAATCTATCCCGTATTCATTTTGTATTAATGAAAATGGAGCACCTGATATAAAAATAGCTCTTCCCAGCAATTTATGTAATTTAACCTGAAAATAATATCGTTTTTGTAATATATAGGGTGGGGTATTTATCTTGGCAAAGTGGAATATTTTCGGAACAGGGCAAAATATGAAAACATGTTTCAAATAAATGTTTTTTGATATGACGGGGCAAATTTTATGTCACTATGTATGATTTTGAAACATAGTTATTTCAAGGTCATTTGTCGATAGGCAGAGTCGTGGGCATGATTTAAGAAAAAAATAAAAATGTTGACTTTAAGAAAAAAATAAAAATGTTGACCGCCACTTGGTTTTCAAAAATTCTTTAAGTTAACTTTCCCTATTTAAACCAAGAAACTCGATGGAGGAGATAAAGGTAAAAAATAATTAATTAAAAGAACATTTAAATCATATGCAAAATTTAATAATTTTAAGTATACAAAAAGGATAATAATTGATTAATTCACGAACACTCAATAACATACAAATAGCTTTCAAAAAGAACAATAACCGAATCTTAATTCAAATAAACAAAAAATATGCGAAACAACCGTTATAAAAATTAAGTAGCGGGTACGGTGCCAAGGTCACCGGAAGTTAATCCACATGTGGTGAAAATGCTCTTTAATTGAAATCC
>CAXAKX010000469.1:104095-147693 GCA_963969525.1 Ontholestes murinus | reverse complement strand
TACAGTATCCCAATTAAAGGATACTGCAACTCTTGGAGGCCCAAAATAGCCTCAAAGCTGGAGGGTGCTAAGGAAAACATCCAATTTCCCCACAGTAGAACTCGCCCTATCAGTGGATAATACGTCGTCCGCAATACTCAAAGAGGCTGCGTATAAGGTTAGTTACAAGTTTGGTGATATCCAACTAAGACCAAAAAGTACTACATGGGCGGATAAAACTGCCCCATCCGGGAAGGAAACAAAAGCGGACCCTCCCGAACAGATGGAAATAGAGAAAGCGACAGACGAGACGCCCCACTCACCAGTCTCCACAGCTCCTTAATCTAAAGGGACTCAACTGACTGAAAACAGTCCGCCAAACAGCCCAGTCGCAGGAGAGGGAGTCGGAGTAACTGGCCCCGAGCGAGAAGGAACACCGAGTCTTGCCCCAGCTAAGCCACAGTGATCCGATCACCTACAAAAATAAGCTGCATCCAGATAAACCTTCACCACGTAAATGCAGCTTCTAGCGTTCTTTCAAGGAGATTTATCCAGGAGCAGCTGGATATAGCGCTCATTCAAGAGTCCTGGATCAAAAGACCCAAAATATGGGACCCCATTCTAAAAACTATAAGTTTAAATTTATATAACCTTACATAATAACCATAGAGCCGCTTTATTACTCAAAGCTGGCACTAACTACATTCTTGTTCCAAAATTCATCTCCAGAGATCTGGCCACAAGCACAAATCTGGGTCACTACGGGGACAGGAAAGAGGACAATAATAATAACCTTGGCTTATTTCCCGGGTGACTTCACATCTCCACCGTCAGAAGAGGTCAAACTTTTCATCACTTGGTGCAAGAAGGGCAAGAAGCACCTTATCCTGGTTTGCGACGCCAACGCGCACCATATTGTTTGGGGCAGTACGGACACCAAAACAAGAGATGAGTTCCTGTTAGACTATGTTTTAAGTGGAAACCTAGATATAGTCAACAGAGGTAACAAACCTACTTTTATTATATCAGTTAGTAAGGGGATATTAGACATATCGCTAGCTGATAACTACATAAGCCAGTACAAAAAAAAAACAGGCACGTCTCAGATCACGTCTTACTACCAGACCATCAGCATATACGGTTTGACATCGATAGTAGTAATAACTACATCAATATCTTCCCAAAAATACCGATTTACAGAGTACAATATAGAGATTAGAAAATCCAAAAGGAAAACTTAAAATGATTTACCTACCGTACAGGGCCTCCAAAAATCTTTGTTAGGGATCACACGAATGGTATTGGACTATTAAAAAAGTCCAACGGCGAATACACTGGAACCCTAGAAGAAAGTCTAAGCGTAATCTTAGAAGCTCACTTTCTGAAAAACAGTTACATTTTGAGATTAAATTAAATACATGAAACAAAAGTTTTTCCAAAATATGCTGACAATCTTTTATTATTAAAGCAGGTATATTATCTGGACCCATGGCAAACAAGGCTTCATTATATATGATACAGCATGAGAATAATCACAGCTATCAATTTGTTTTACAGATTAAATTGAAGGTATCTGCAATATTCACGAAATGTTTTCGTATTTTTAAATATATTATTAAAGTTTCTGTAATTCCTCTATAATTAGTTTTACTTCCATGCTGATTTTGGATTGCTTCTTGTATTAAATCGGGTTCTCTTATTAAATCTCTTCTTTGGGTAAAATAAATAATAATAATGAGGTCCTTCTTTATTAAATAATTTAGTTACAATATTGCAAAATGATTTGTATACATTTTTCGGTTTCAAAATGAAAAAAGTGTGTATTTTTTTAAATTTTAGTATTTGCTTATAGTTATTGCCGTTATTAATTTGAACGTGATATGTTTTATTTTTATCTATTGTTTTTATTTTTACTGGTTTTGCTTAAGTACGTAAATGAAATATTGATTTTGTTTGGAATCTATTAATCTGATGAAATTTTTATATCGGATCATTCTTGATTTTGATTTGTTACATTTACTGTCAATTCGTCGTCTAGTTTTTAGATTAATGATGCGATTTCTTCTGTGTTCAGTAGATTTTCTACATTTTCTATTATTTTACTAATTTCGTTTTGATCGTAATTGTAGATTAGAGAATCAGTTTCGAGGGAGTTTATTTGAATTCTGGAAAGTAGATCGTAGTCGTATACTTCTGATTTTATTTTCCATCTTTGCAATTTTGAATTTGGTTCTTTTAATTTTGATCTGAATAAGTTGTGAATTTTCTTTCGTAAATGTATGGTCTGAAATATTTGACTGCCCATACTACTACTTGTAGTTCTTTTTCCAGATTGCTCCTATCGCTAGGTTACGTTTGATGCGTCGGTGGTGATGATGATTATTGAATTGGATGATTTGTTAAAATTGATTTACATCTGTTAAAAGCTTCAATGCATTTTTCGTTGTGTTCGATTTTGTTTCTGTAATGTATCGGGACTTGGCGCAGTATGCGCATGTGCGGTACGGGCAGTATGGAGAGTATGGCCGAGCACAATGTTGCGAGCACGCGTTTTTAAGAATTTATACTGTGTTTAAATTATTTTATAGAGAATAAAGTTCATTTAGTTAATTGTATGTTGTGTGTATTATTACTACACCACCACGTCAACAATACTTCAGTAATAGTACACTACAAGTGGCGACGAGGATATTTTGTGAGTGCAAAAAAAGTGTAACAAAAATGGCGAAGGCTGTAGGAATTTTTGTGGAGTTCAATCCGAAAGTGGACGAGTGGAACATTCACGCAAAAAGACTGCAGCAGTATTTTATCGCGAACAGTATTACTGACGATAATATTAAACGTGCAATGGTGCTAAATAGTCTTTCCCAAGAGGCTTACAAGTTATTAGAAAATATAACCCTTCCCGTTTTACCGGAAAATGTTACTTACAAAGACATTTTAAAACATTTAACAAATTTCTACGCGCCAACAAAAGCAGTGTTCGCGGAGCGCTATAAGTTTTACGCGGCAACAAAAAGACCCGATGAGATGCTACAAGAATGGACGGCTAGAATTAAACAATTGGCAACCCATTGTAAATTTGGGGAAATGTTGGAAGGAGCGCTACGGGATAAATTTATTATGGGACTCTCGGAGACTGGAAAGGTGCGTGATCGGTTGTTTGCGGAAGATGAGACGCTTACGCTACAGAGGGCATTAGAAATCGCGCAATCAGTGGAATCTGCTCAACTGCAATATGGAATTCGGGACCTGGAGCTGAAAACGGAACCTGTGGACATACATCAGCTGAGGCAAATAAAAAAATTCCAAAGGCATCGAGATCCTCAGAGGAGATACTCCGGCAGGCAGGACAACGGTGGGGTGCAGGCCGCGACCGCGCAGGTCAGCCGGCACCAACCGCGCCACCAACAGGACGCACACCAGGGGCACCAGGGGAGTGCAGTGAGTAGAAGAGTCGCGCGCATTTGTTCCAGATGTGGCAAAGACAATCACACACACGAAAATTGCAGGTATAAAGAATATTCTTGCAATGCATGTGGCCGTAAAGGACATTTAAGTAATATGTGCAGAAGCAAAAATTTTAAATATATCGCAACATCAGACACGGCATTATTTAATTTAAAATGTGTCAATGGAAAACCAATAATGGTTAAGATTTTTGTAAACAAAATGCCATTTCTGATGGAGCTTGATTCGGGTGCGGCCGCAACGGTAATTTCTCAAAAATTCTGGAAAGTACATTTTCAAAGATTAACTAAGGTACAAAGGAGTGAATTAAATTTAATTAATTATACCGGCGGTAAAATTATTCCTTTCGGTAAAATAACAATAAATGTTACTTTCAATGGAAAAACTAAACCATTAGATATTCATATTATAAAAAGTGGTGGCCCACCACTGTTGGGAAGAAATTTTCTCCAAGAATTTAATTTAGGATTTACTGAAATAAATAGTTTACGATGCCAGCCACATAACACAAAGAATTATTTAATAAATAAATATTCAAAAGTGTTTAGTGATCAGTTAGGAACGTTTAATAAATTTAAAATTAAGTTAAAATTAAAAAGAGACGCAACCCCTAAATTTTTTAAAGCTCGAGTTTTGCCATACTCACTGAAAGATAAAGTTGATAAAGAATTAGACAGATTAATTCAAGATAAAATAATCTCACCTATTGAAAATAGTTTATGGGGCACACCCATTGTTCCAATAGTTAAAGACGATAATTCAGTGCGAATATGTGGGGATTACAAAATCACATTAAACCCTAATTTAGAAATTGACAGATACCCTCTCCCCCGGATAGATGAATTATTTGCAAAGTTGCAGGGGGGTGTACAGTTTTCGAAATTGGATTTATCACATGCATACCAACAGGTGTTGCTGGATGATCACTCCAAGAAACTAACTGCTATTTCAACACACAGGGGTACTTTTGTGTATAATCGATTACCATTTGGTATACACAGTGCGCCATCTCAATTCCAAAGAATAATGGAGGAATTGCTAGGAAAAATTGATGGTGTTTGTGTCTTTTTGGACGACATTTTAGTAACTGGGGTTAATCGAGACATGCATTTACAAACCCTTGAAAGGGTTCTAGGTATTTTACAAAATGTCGGTCTCACGATAAAGAAAGATAAGTGTGAATTCTTTAAAAATTCAATTTGTTATTTGGGTCACGTAATTGACAAGTTTGGATTACACAAGTCACCAAATTTAATAAATGCGATTAAAAATATTCCTGTGCCCACAAATGTAACACAATTAAAATCTTTTTTGGGTGCCGTAAATTATTATAACCGTTTTATTCCAAACTTACCAAATATAGTTCATACATTGTATATGTTGATTAAAAAAGATGCAACGTGGAAGTGGACAAAGGAATTTCAGGATTCATTCAATAAAATTAAGGATATTTTAATGTCAGATGATTTTTTGGTGCACTATGATCCAAAATTGCCAGTAGTGTTAACCGTGGACGCTAGTCAGTACGGACTAGGTGCAGTCTTATCACACGTATACCCGGAAACAGGCATTGAGAGACCGATAGCTTTTGGCTCTCGTACTCTCAACGCTGCCGAGAAACGTTATTCTCAAATCGATAGAGAAGCTCTTGCTATCGTGTATGGTGTAAAAAAATTCTACCAATACCTTTATGGGCGTCAGTTTACCTTAATTACTGACCATATGCCTTTAACGTCAATCTTTGGGTCAAAACGTGGTATTCCTACCACTGCAGCTAACCGATTGCAAAGGTACGCATTATTTTTAAATGGATTCAATTTCAATATTAAATTTGTAAAATCGGAACATAATAATGCCGACTTTTTATCTAGATTATCAGTTAAAGGAAAATATGAAGAATTACAATCAAATTTTAATTATATAAATTATATTAAAGAAAATTCTGATTTACCGTTAGATATTAATGCAATTCAAAACGCATATAATAATGATAAATTATTATTGAAAATTAAAAAATTTGTTAAAAATGGTTGGCCTAAAAATGTAAAACGGGAGGAAGAAATGAAACCTTACATTTTAAGACAAAACGATCTCAATTTAGAAAATGATATTTTAGTATTAGGATACCGAGTGGTCATACCAGAACCCCTAAGAAGGCAAATTTTAGATGAATTACACAATACACACCTAGGTATGGTGAAAACAAAATCACTAGCCCGCGCATATGTGTGGTGGCCTTCATTAAATAAGGACATCGAAAATTTAATTAAAAAATGTGAAATTTGCCAACAATCAAGAAGTAATCCTGCAAAATCTCCACTGCAGTGTTGGCCAATTCCTGAAGGTGTATGGGAAAGAATCCATATCGACTTTTTAGGGCCTTTTCAAAGTAAATATTTTTTAATAGTGACCGATGCATTTTCGAAATGGATCGAGGTTTTTCCAATGCATAAAATTACTTCAAATTATACTATAGTAAAATTGAGAGATCTATTTGCTCGATTTGGAATACCCAAAACGTTAGTGTCAGATAACGGCACGCAGCTAACGTCAAGCGAATTTAAATTATTTTTACAAAATAATGGCATTAAATTTATAAATTCACCACCGTATCACCCAGCTTCGAATGGAGCAGCAGAAAACAGTGTAAAAACTGTAAAACAATTTTTGATAAAAGAAAGTAGAAGTAATAAACATATAGATTTTGACTTGGCAATTTCCAGATTTTTGATAAATTACCGATGCGCAGAACATTGTAGTACAGGAGAATCACCAGCTAGATTAATGTTAGGAAGACCTTTGCGAACTCGATTAGATTTAATTAAACCGAATAATGTTACTCGCAAAAATAAAACTTTCAATACAGCTAAAAATAATATGAAATTTAATCAAGAGCGCAATAGGCATTATTTTAAGGGGGAAAGAAAAGTGAATTTTATAGTTGACCAGAATGTATTAGTAAAAGATTACAGATTTGTTAAACCACAGTGGACTCCTGGAAAAATTGTAAAAAAATTAGGAATTAATTTATTCGAAATTAAATGTGGCGATATTTTGTGGAAACGGCACACGAATCAAATGATACCTGATAATGCGGATTTAAAATTAGATAAAAGTGAAAAAGCTGATAATGAAGTGTTAGTGCGAGAAAACCAAGAAATTAATAATACAAATGAATTAATAGATATTAAACAGGAAGTGAACATAAGTGAGTATCCAACGGAAAATGAAGTGTTAGAAGAAATGGTACCAAATTTAGATAGTGTTTTGGATGCGCCAATACGCCCTCAACGTACACGCAAACCACCCAGCAGACTTCAGTATTAATTTGTTTAAACTTTGCGATTATTTAGTTTATATTAAGTGGGGAGGTATGTAATGTATCGGGACTTGGCGCAGTATGCGCATGTGCGGTACGGGCAGTATGGAGAGTATGGCCGAGCACAATGTTGCGAGCACGCGTTTTTAAGAATTTATACTGTGTTTAAATTATTTTATAGAGAATAAAGTTCATTTAGTTAATTGTATGTTGTGTGTATTATTACTACACCACCACGTCAACAATACTTCAGTAATAGTACACTACAGTTTCCCTTTTTTAAACATTGCGTTAATGGTTTCGTGATTTTTGCGTAGTCCTTTATAAATTTCCTGTAGTATCATGTGTCCTAGAATGGTGGGGTATTAAATGACTGCTGTAATTTTATTTGGGTTTGGTTTTACGCCAGGTGGAGTTATAATGTGTCCAAGGAATTGTACTTCTTTTTGTAAGAATTCAGATTTGTCCATTTGTATCTTTAGGTTTTCAGGTTTGCTTTTCGTAGTCTCTAATGATTTTGAATATACAACGATGTCGTCTAGGTAAACGATGCATGCTTCTTTTTGTATTCATCGTAAAATGTTGTCCATTACTCCCTAGAAGGTTACCGGAGCGTTCTTTAGGCCAAACGGCATTCGCTTGTACTTATAATGTCCTCTTGGTGTGAAAAATGCTGTCTTGGGGATGTCTCTCGGATTCATCTAAATTTGGTGGTATCCTGATGCTAGATCTAAAAGTATTTGCATTTAACTAGTTTATCTAAAATATCCGTGTGGTAAGGGGTATTTGTCTTCTTCATATTTCTCGTTCAATAATCGATAATCTATCACTATATTGTATTTTGATTTTTGTATGTTCTTTGGGATTATTATAATGGGGCTGCTCCATGGGCTATGTGATGGTTGAATGATTATTAGCTAATAATTCATGTAGTTTCCTCTTTAGTTTTAATTTCGTGTTTTACAATATTGGTAAAGATTAATGGTAATTTTGGACAATGAAATATGTCTCAATATTCATTACATATTTTTCTTATCGCGTCCTTTTCATCTTTGTTCATATGTTGTAGTCTCAAATTTTTAAGATTTTCTTTTAATAAATTGTCAGTTTTAATGTTCGTTTCCTAATTCAATTACGTTTAGTGGTTCCATAGTAATTTCACGTGGTGTTTCGGTACTATTGGTAATCGTTAATAATGCTTAATGATTTTTTATTGGTACTAAACATTCTAGTATTTCTATTCTTTCATCTATTTTAGTGTATTCAATGGTTCCGTGATTTAATTGTGAATTTACAGGGACTTTAATTAAATGTTGTTGTCGGGGTTCTAAATAAATTGTCTTTGTTTTTAGTGTTTCAAAATTTATAGGTATTGGTTCATTTCGTGTGTGTAAAACGTTCTTTTTTAAATCTATATAAGCTCCTGGGCTGTTCTAATTTTGAATGGTTGTTCCTGAATACAATCTGTGTAAAATTCTTGTACAGTTTTTGGACTAACGAATGATTTTGATTATTTTGTATCTATCATAAATTTTAAATCAGCTCTGGGGATTTTTATGGAAGGTAATGCGTTATTTTGTATGTTAGGTCGGCTATGTCTGATTGTGTGGTATGCTGGTCGACTGAAAATTTTAGTTTGTTTCGCCTTGATATTGTTCATTATTATAATTGTTTTGGTATTGATCGTCATTATAATTATTTTGATAATTATTCGGTTGATTCTACATTTTGCTGGAATAATTCTTCGGCTATAAAATTGGGTTTACCTGTTGGTTTAAATATCTTATTTGATTTTGCTGTAAATTATGTGTGTGCGGATGTAGTATCCATTGATTCTGGTTTAAATAGTTTATTTTGATAAAATTTTACATTCAAATATTCAGCTATAATAAACTTATTGTCTAAGCTTTGATTTCCAATCTAATCTATTAAAAACCAATCCGTAGATAAAAAAGTTGATTTTGAGGTGGAATATTAATAACAAAAATATTACAACTATATAGATTAATACGTAAATGTACGCCTATTAAATTAATATTTAGATCAGATAAATTACTATGATTAATGTTTATTTAATCTACTGTAAAATTAGATTAAATCGCAATTAACACTCCGCCCCAACGACCACGATGCCAATCATTCCGAAATACTTTGTAATTTGATGGAAACAGTTCCGAATTAATTAGTGATCCAGGTCTTAGTTAGAAGAATAATGTCTGTTCTTCAGATATAACTATAGCGTTTTTCCTTGAATTACAATTTTCTATAACGTTATTTGAGATAGATGTGTTCACCATCATCTTGCGTAGTACATTTTCCCGAAGCGTTAAATCTTTATTTATATACACTTCTAAATATTATTATGTAGATTACTGATACAGTTTAGAAAGTATTGATCAAAAGATAACCTTAATTGGTCAATGTTTTAAATCGATGCGGCAAATAACCCGCAATCGGAAGATATTTATATTGTCTGTTATTCGTGTTGTTTCGGAACAAAGAGAACTCAACATCATTATCACTTTATTTGTTATATGATGACTTCTGACTATAAAATATTTAATTGTCTGATTCCGTTCTGCAAGTTCAAGTAGTTAGTTAGTCCGGTTTAGGTTAGAAAACTTGAGTGATGTTACTTCCTTTTTTAAATTTAAGTTGATCTCTTTTAAACTAATAATGTGATCTGTGATGTCTGATGTACAACCAGAACTGTGTTTGATCGTAAAAATTTCTAAATACATTATGTAAAGTATTGTCTTTAAATCATAAATGTAAACTTTGTTCTTAACACACCCTTTAAATATTTTCTTAGTGATCATAGTTTTGGACACAATTTAGCTGGTCATTATAAATTTAGTACACTTGCTTGCTTTTGTAGCACAATTTATAAATTTCATAAATGCATTTACCAATGCGACAAAATGTATATAGGACAAACGCAAAGAAATTTAAGCACACGATTTAAAGAACACATCTACCACATTTAAAATCAAAACCCTGAGAAATCAGCTATCGCTTATCATTCAATTAACACAGATCATGGATTTTCAATCAACAATACAAAATTATTAAAATTTTCATCATCTTACAAATTAAATATGTTGGAAGCAATCGAAATGAAAAAACATGAAAACAAATGACTTAATTTTGATTTAAGTCAATTAAATAATCCACTATTAGTACTAATACATGCTTTTTGTCTAATATTGTAAACATGTTTCTCTTTGTTAACCATAACTTTTAAAGTTTTTTAATTAATCATAATAATTAAGTCGCCCATTTTTTTGACTTTAGTATTTAATATATTTTTTTCAATGTCATTTTAACTATTGATAAAGAACACTTCGTGTTTCGAAATGTACATCTAATCAATAAAAACCATTTGTGAAGAAAGTGATAATACTTTAATTACAATTTACTACATTTACCTTAACCTTCAACAGTTGTCATATTAGGAATACGTTATTGTCTATTTATAAATATATCATTAATTTTTTAATAGTTGGTCTACAGTATAATCTATAGTATAGTTTACAGTAACAGTTCAGTAACAATTTAAACAAAGGGCCATTCTTTCATTTGATATATTTCCTTTACGAAACTATAAGAAACCATCATGTACTGAAATATTTCTGCCTTTATAATAATAATACTTTCGATGTTTGTTTTTTGGGTTTCGTGATAAGTATATGAATATATGTAAAATAACACTGTTGTATGCTTTCTTCGCACTTTATTATTGATAATGAGCGTCTAGCTCTCGAAGTGTATATCTAAGCATACAAAATAAAGTACGAGGAAAGGGTACAGCAGTGTTATTTATATAATAATACTTTATTGGTGGATAACGATGGAAAACGTTTTCACATAATAAGCAGTTGGAAAAGGCGTACATTAAAATTAATAATAATAATAATAATAATGTTTATTGGTGCTATTACAAATCGGATTAAACATATGCAAATAAATATGGTGAGATGATTCAATTGAGCATTACCAAAATACAAACATTTACAATCACGCTCGCACATGTACATAAAAAAATTAAGGATACAATTAAACAAATGTAATCTACAATTAAACTAAATTACTGAGACAAGCAGTAGTAAAAATATTGATACGGATACAGATACAATATTTTAAAGAAAAAACTAAAAGCAAATGGAGAGTATAAAAACAATACAAATAATGGCTAAAATTGAGACAATAATATCACAGGTTATAAATGGGACAAAACAAGTAAGAAGCAATAAAACTAATAAAAACAACAGACTATGAAAAAATCAATCAAATCAGTAGAATCAATCAAATCAATAAAATCATTAAATACAATAAAACAGTAAAATCAATAAAATCTTTCCCACTGAATGGAAACAAGGCATCACCATATGCATCCCCAAACCCGACAGCGATCCCACATTAGTATCCAGCTATCGTCCCATTACACTACTCCCGGAAATTGGTAAACTTTTCGAATCCCTTCTCAAACTAAAACTTCTTCATTCATCCAAAATCCATATCCCAGATTACCAGTTTGGCTTCCTACCTTAAAAATCAACCACTCTCCCTCTATCCATTCTTACCTCCAATATAAAAACTAATTACCTTGAAGGTAATAAATCAATAATTCTCTTTTTAGATTTTCAAAAAGCTTTTGATTCGGTTTGGCATATTGGCCTCCTTTACAAATGATTTCTCATAAATATCCCACGCCACTTAATAATCCTTATATACAAATTCCTTTGCAACAGATCCAGCCAAGTACGAATCAAACAAACATTATCCGATCCATTTCCAATCCACCAGGGGGTGCCCCAGGGCTCACCCCTATCACCCCTCATTTACAATATTTTCTGTCACGACCTGTATAATCCTAACCCTACATATTTTGATCCCTTAAACTACTCCCTTCTCTTTGTCGATGATACCACCCTTATTGCCCACGCTCCTACCCTCCAGGTCGCCCAAAAATCATTTAATGCCATCCAATCCTGGTGCTCCAAATGGCGTATAAAAGTCAACCCCTCTAAATCCAAACTCCTAATTCCACATCACAAAATTACGCCACAATTCCCCTCCATTATCATAAACAATACTATAATTTACCCTACCTACTCCTGTAAATACGTGGGCATCCAGTTCGACTCTCAACTCTACTTCAAAGCCCATGCACAAGCCATAAAGGTCAAGGTTAAAACTAGAACTCGGCATTTCCGAGTATTAACGTATAAAAGCCAGGGTATTTCTACGAAAACAGCAGTGACAATATACAAATCGATTAGTCGATCTCTTATAGAATACGATGGAATCCTTTTCAACCAAATCCGTCCTTCCACTCTCCACCACTTTAACGTCGCCGAAAGGTCAGCCCTACGAACCCACACCAAACTCAGACATCCAATTAACCCGCTCCATATCCCTTCTCAACAAATTTTGCATTTCCCGAAATCCCAATATCCCACCTAAATACGAACACCCTTCAGTCACCCTACATCAATTCACTAGTGCGAATCATCCAGTCAGTTAAGCTAGCTAGCAAAGTTATTTATTTTTTGCACATAAATAGAGTCAAGACAGGACAGAAAGACCGATGGTCGATAGCCCAAACGGACAGACTAACACATTAGATTTGTAAATGTTTTTAGCTTTGTATATATGTTCGAATAAAGATGTTGTATTCCTAGAAACCCTAGTATAAACCCTAAATTTAAAAATCCCAATTCAACCATATTTGATTTCATTTCAACATTTCATCCTTTTACGCAATAACTAACTAATTAACACCATATGACTGAAGAGCACAAGAGTAGATAATAATAGCGGGTACGGGGCCAGGAAGTGCTCCCAAGGTCATCCTGTGGTTAGGACCGGATGTTGATAAGATACGGACCGGATGTTGCGGCTGATAAGATAAGGACTGTTTGTAACGAATGTTGTTGATAAGATAAGGGCCGGATGCTGTGGCTGATAAGATAAGGACTGTTTGTGACGAATGTTGTTGATAAGGCGTTTATTATCAGGTCTGTGCGCGAATTGCCATAAGAGCCTATGGGTGCGAGTAGCTCTCTTCCGGTATTGAAAGAGTGAGATGTAGATAGTGGTGACAGTGGTACCAACTGAATTCTTATCTTGCCATAAGTGCGAGTAGCTCTATTGAAAGAGTGAGATGGAGATAGTAGTACCAACTTAGAATTCTAATGAATATAAATTAGGAATTAATAATTTCGCATGCTGATGATAAGAAACAGCTCAAGGTAAAGTTCTACCGGATGTGGTTACGCACGTTCGCTATTTTTTTCACGTAAAAATATTAAACGTGGTGCTAATCATAATAAATATTTATTTTCTATATAATCAAAAACTAATTTTTACCACATCCACATAATCTTGAATATTAAAGGCTCTAAGTTGAAAAATAATTCAGTTTATTCAGAACACGCGTTACAGCAAAAACAATTATGGACAACGTAGAAATAAATATTGATTATACCCCGAATTCAGGCCAAGGGAGTCCTAAACATATTTACAACAATCTGCGAGAGTGTGTTGGTGGCTGTGATGAGTTGTACCAATATTTTAGTGATCGTGCATATTCAATCCTGGAAGAACTGATGGAAATAGATCCTTCTAAGGCATTGCAAATTCTTTTGACTGGCATTGAAGAAATCAGTTTTATAGACGAGGAATTTGGTTGGACACATGAGTGTGTGCTGGAACCCTGCTCTGGATATATTTGTAACAGGTTAAAAGATTCTTACATTTATATCATGTGGGACCATAAAAAATTCCATTTCGCGATTTCTATAACTGATAACGATCTGTGTCGGTTGGAATATCAGTTGGTACTTAATGCAGATCGTCGAGATGAGGAGGAAAAGCGCCGAGTTGAGGAGGAAAAGATGGAACAAGATAATAACAGTGACTGGTAGCCATACCCCACCTTCTTTCTAGAAAAATTTAAGATAGTAGTACCAACTGAATTCTTATCACACACACACACACACACACACATCTGTATATAAATTAGGAATTAATAGTTTCGCATGCTGATGATAAGAAACAGCTCAAGGTAAAGTTCTACCGGATGTGGTTACGCACGTTCGCTATTTTTTCACGTAAAAATATTAAACGAATTGATTTTTAAAATCATAAAATGAAGATGTGGTTAGATGATAATTGTGCTCAATGCTGATTGGTTGATAGAAATCGATCCGATAATATATAATGAAAATTTATTAAGAATAATATTTAGTACTGAGATGTCTGGTGATTTAAGACTAAGTTTGTTACGTAAAAAAAAGGTTCGACTTGATAAGGAATTGAAAGTGTGGCTAAATAAATTGGAACTATTAAAAAGTGAAATAAAAGTAAAGAGTGCTAAATTAAAGGAATATCGAGATTTAATTGCAAAATTTGAAACATTATCAATATGGTAAGATATATATTTATTTTATCATCTTGAACAGCATAGATAAATTTTGAATTTGCAGCAAACAATAGATTCGGACTGGTCTTCACGGTGGAATCAGGAGGGTTATTACTACGTAAATCCGGATACCAATTATTATTTATCCGATCAACAGGCCAGCGAATTTGTTGAGGCCGGTTTTGAACTGGATAAGGTGTGTTTGTATGAGTATAATTACAACGCATGGAAGAACAATCAAGAAAAAGAAGAACTGTATCAAAAGTACATCAAACAAGATAAGCAGCAGAAAACGGAAATTATCGATTTGTGTGATGATAGTGATGATGATGACGATGACAGCATCACACAATTTCTTGACGGTATGTTGTCGGATTTTGATACCGAACTGCGAAATGAGAAAAGATTTATCAATGAGATACTATATAAGTTAAATAAAAGTGTACATATTGCTGTCGGGCTAAGTCCTGTTCGAGGATTTTTTCCTGCAATAAGGCTGTCTGGACCAAAAAATACAAATGTTTCATTTATACACATCGAATGGAACCAACTCGTGAAACACATGGGAAAAATTCAACATTTTTTCTCATCGCGAAAACGAAAATTATCTTACGACGATGAAAAGAAGCCCATTTTAAAGGTTTTCACAGATTGTGAAATTCTTTTCACAACAACATGCAATGGTAAGAAACGAATTCGTATTGATAAAAACAAAACAAAAATAATTCTCAACAAAAAATTATTTGAACGACTATATGAGTTGATGGATATAATAGAATGCCGTATCAAACGAATGGAAGATCTTTCGTTTTTAAAATATTACAATAATTGTCTGGAAGAAGCGACTCGTTTGAAAAATGAAAATGATGACATCAATAGACTAAAAGTTCTTGCCCGTACAGAACGTGATAAAGCAGAAAACATTGAAAACGTCGAGTGTTTACTGGAGGCCTTAATATATAACACAGATAAAATAAAAAAAGATTTATTATCCTCTAGAAAATTGGTTGGAATAGACATTCAACAATATGACTGGTGACGGTGAAAAAGTTCCATTACTTGGAAAAATAAATAATGCAATCGATGCTTATTACGAGGGACGTTTAACAAGTGACCATTTAAAATATCTACCAGAGTATTACACGAGCAAGATTGAAGGATTGGAATTATTTAAAATTTGGCATTTATTATCCTCAAAATGGAAAAACGATAAAGACTTTCAAAAAAGACTTCCATGTTTCGTGCATTATAATACGGGAAGAACTCAAATTGACGGACCGCCATCACCAAAGTACAAGTGTCGCGAGTGTATAAATTCCAACAAGTGACAATATTTTATTTAGTGGTAAACTGAACTGCAGAAATGAATATCGCAAACTTTTTAGTGCTCGCAAATATTTTCAACGGTACGTTGTTCGTGACACGCCCAAAAAATGTAGAACACTGTTACATCGCAATTGATTTCGACTACACCCTTGATGAATCATGGTCCCGTATGATGACAAACAACCAATCAAGACCGCATACATGCAGTATTGTATTGGAAAAGAAACCAACCGATGTGGATGTTCTTCGATACAAGATTCGATACAGCACAACAATATCCGAGATCACAGGTGTTAAAGTGTTCACCGAGCAATGGAAGACCATCTTGTACAACGATAACGCTGCAAGGATATTCCCTGATGTCTATGATGAATTATGGACTCACAAAATTATTAATACATTATTATTAACTTTTATATTTGTAACAATAGGTTTAGTAATTATTTTAGCAGCTGTACGATATTATAATATATATTGTCCAATAAAATATGAATTTTATGCTATACATTTTTATTTTCCTAAGTTTTATTCATTTTCAGGTTGAAAAATGAAAATCGGTAAAATTATATTGTAAAATATTTATTTGAGAAAAAGTAAAAAATTACAGTTAGCACTGATAGCAAAAGGAGTTCTGGAAAAATAATAAGCATAACGACAGTCTTGCGGGGAGTCAATTAAACTACAGAATATATTTTTTAATAACCATATTTTATTATATTTATATTACAAAACATTTGATTTCTCTATCCAACTATTTTGTGATTTATCCAGTCCAAGCCACTTGACATAAACTTTGTTTCCTTTTTTTCTTAAAATCTTCTCCACTAGATAAACATCGGGATGCTTAACCTTCTGAAGTTCCTCAGCATAAAATGTTCCAGATATGGGTTGTCCTGCAGTATCTTCTAAGAAATACACTGTTGGGCTACTTATTTTAATTGATTTTATTTTAAATAACTCCGTCGACCAGTTTGCTGTATATCCCTTATCAAATATGGTCTTTTGTTTACTAATGCGAACAATGTCGCCCACGCTAAATAGCTTCTTTCCTGCGATTTTGATATGGGAGTAAACAGTGTTTAATAAATTACGCTCTTTATCTTTGGTGACGTCACAAGGTCGCATTCCAGTTGTGCTATGTTTCCGTTTATTGTAGGCGTCGGTAATGTCTTTCAGAACATCTATCCAGCGATACTTCCCACGCAGACTAAATCCCTGATAAATCTTTTCCTTTAATGTTCTAATCACACGTTCTGCCATAGATGCTTTAATAACAGTGTATGTGGAATAATGATTTACATTATGTTTTTTCATTAAAGCACTACAATGGCTGTTGTAGAATTCTTTGCCTTGATCTGTCTGCAAATTTTTGGGAATTCGACCATCCTTTAGAAATACCTCTTTGAATGCAGCACTCACGTTAACACCGCTTTTATTTTTTAACGGCACCGTCCATAGATACTTGGAAAAGCAATCAATAACTACTAGTATGAATTTATAACCTTTATTTTCTCGAGCATAAAGACCAAATTCGGCTAAATCAGCTTGCCATAAATCGTCTAATCCTTTAATAATTGTACGCCTACGGGGAAAATTTACTCTAGCTGGCTTGTGTAATTCCTTAACTATATCCTCTTTAAATTTACTCATTGTGCCGGGGGTTCTTCGTCCACTGAATATCTACCTCCTAATTCTCTTTTAACAAAATCAATTGCACCTGGAAAATCCAATTTTGGTAGTTTCGGTGTAAAAATCGTATGCGTTGTTAATGGTTCCGCTATAGGTTTTGGACTCGTCTCCACACGATCCTGTTTTAGAAAATCAATTTGTTTCTGGAAACTATTAATAACATCTGTCATATCCTTATATGGATAGAATCGACTATCTAGCATTTGAGGAATGCGTAATTGTATTGTCTTTTTATACTCGCTAAGATTTTTTGCTACTAATTCAGTGGATTTTGCTACAGTTTCAATGGACTCTGAATTTGTTTTTATAAGTTCTCCCATATCTGATAATTTTTTTTGCGCATCTGAGAAATTCGTTTTAATTGTCTCTAATTTATTTTCAGTCTGTTTAAATTCATCGTCAAATTTTGTTCGTATTTTGGTGATCTCATTCTTGAGTATATTAAAGAGATGAACCCTTGAATCACTCGCTTCTTTATTGACACTTTGAACGAATTTTTTTGTAGCAACATCGTTCGAATCTAGTGGATCTAGAACACGTTTTAAACGTTTATTCTCTAAATCGAAATGTCCGTCATGTGTTAAAGAAAATCCTACTCCAGGAGGTCCTCTGGGCAAACTTATCCGCTCTCCTGAAGAAAATCGTCCGAATTTGTCGACACTCATTATGCAACTGATTACATAATAATAATACCAGCTTCTTTTAATTCCTCTTCAATGGATGCAATCTCATTTTCATGAGAATTATTTCCAGCCTTTCTTGATGCGTGAAGTAGCCACAAGCGATCAATCAGTTCATTTGGATCGTCCCAATAAACGTTTCTGTAGGGTTTTTCCTCAACACGCATCTTAGAATCGAATCCTTGCCCACGGGTAAATTTCTTACGAGTATTGGGGCGTGATGATGACGCCGGGCGCGAAATCGTTGTTACTGATTGAGGTGAATCGTCCGATAACGGCTTTAGCAGAGGTTTTATAATTGATCTGTATTTAAAGGATGGATTTCCTCTTATCTGTTTCGAAGGATCGCAATCGCGATGTAAAGTATTTGTCCTCCTGAGAATATCGATATAATTTCTCTTATCATCTTCTGTATATGCCATAGGATCCTTTCTGAATAGTAATTCATATAAACCCACGGTTCCTGTATAACGAACTTTTTCAATTATTAAATCGTTTCCATCCAAATCTATATCAGACTTTCCAATTCGAAATTTATCATTTTCTGGGTTGAATGTTACACCAAAAACCGTATCAAAATCATCACTACCCGCTCGAATTAATTCTTCAATATATTGTCTAGGATAAGGCGCAAATCTTGATAAATATTCTTCTATCACAGTAGGATCCGGTTCTTGAACGGGTGTAATATTAATGGAGGGATCTGATCTTGGTAAACTACTTTCAAATACATCTTCATCTTGCAGAAAATCCAATTGTCTTGGTACCTGCTCTATTCTGGTAATCGTCTCCTTATTGTCATCAGTATAATTTATCTTGGGCGTAGAAGCAGATAGTTTTTTCGGAAAAAACTCCGACTTCACCATATGCATGTCTGATGCCCCCTCAGTTTTAATGATTGATTTCAATGGTTCCGTGATTGGCTTGTATAATTTCTCCAAAATGTCATCCTTTTCATGCCGATTTAATTTTAGAGCTAACGATTTTTTTCTAATAGCTTTTTGAACAGATATTATTCTTCTTTTGATATCAGTCATATTCGGTACGAGCAGCAGTTATTCCAATACAAGTAGCAGATATTCGGAAACAGATAGCTGTTATTTAAAAAACAGCTAGCAGTAATCCTAAAACAGGTGGCTGTTATTCCAATACAGGTAGCTGTTATTCAGAAACAGGTAGCAGTTATCCTAAAACAGGTGGCTGTTATTCCAATACAGGTAGCTGTTATTCCGAAACAGGTAGCAGTTATTTTAAAAACAGGTAGCGGTTATTTTAAAACAGGTAGCAGTTATTTCAAAAACAGGTAGCAGTTATACAGAAACAGGTAGCTGTTATTCCAATACAGGTAGCTGTTATGTTTTACACACCTGTTTTCAAACTGATATAAATATTGATTACTCTAGTATTATATACTCATCGAGCCCTCTTCTGTATCTCCCTTTCGATATGTCTGAATCTTTATCGATTACTAGAAAACCATATTTTTCTTTCCAACATTCCGAACATAGATTCCTGAACTGATCAAACTGCATATCACTACTAACATGATCATTATACACATGTCTAAGATTAAGTTCATCTTGTTTAAACAAAATTATAAAATTCGCATTGTCGCGAATTAGATGTTTAGGTATACGCGTATAAGTTTGGCAGAGGTAAAATGAGTCAACGTCTTTGTGTCTGCCCATGCTGAAAAACTCTCTGATCTTATCCTGCTTGTCGCACGCAACATCATCAAATATGAATATTGAATTCCGATTCGCTTCACTCGGACTCATTATCTCATCGTTTTCTTTAAACGGATAATATTTTACACTCGGAACACCATTCAAGACCGTTTCCAAGAAAGTATATTTCGGTTGATAAAGTGATTTGGAAAACACATAAACATTTTGAAATTTCAGCCCATTATCGTTGAACAGAAGTGATAACATAACATTAGATTTTCCACAGTTGGACGGTCCACAGATTATCGAGCGAACAGAATTTGGTAACAAGCTGCTATGCCTTCGATTTTGTTTTTTTCCGAGTCCCTCGCCAACCCACTGGTCTAAATTGGACACAGAAAGAGTCTGCTTCTGCTTAACAACCTTCATGGTACTGATTGAACTTGATACGCTGCAGCAGTATATAAATACCACCGGACCATATATATATTTTAAATGATTACCTACAGCGGAGAGGGCGTGATCAATTCACTGATCAATAAACTCCCGTTCGAGGCGCACGTGCCAGGTTATCAGTATTGCGGTCCAGGCACAAAACTGGAAAAACGATTAAAACGCGGAGATCTCGGTATTAACCCTTTAGATTCGGCGTGTAAAAAACACGACATCGCTTATTCCAACAGTAACCGTTTGGAAGATCGCCACAAAGCAGATAAAGAACTTGAAGAAGCTGCCTGGAATCGGGTGAAAGCAAAGGATTCCAAGTTGAGTGAAAAGGCTACTGCTTGGGTAGTGACCACAGCAATGAAATTGAAAAGGAAATTAGGAATGGGCATTAAAAAGAGAAATGATGGAAAAATTTCCATGCACAAAGGTGTAGTGGCAAAGGCTCGAAAAGGATTGAAATCGTTTAAGAATAAAATCAAAAAACCTGGAGGTATTAAAGAGGGCAGTAGTGTTGCACTATCAGTGGCTAAAGCAGCCGTTCGAGAAATTGGGGGCAAAAGAAAAATTCGAACACCTCGAGTTATACCAGTTCCAAAACGAGGCGGAATACTACCACTTATTCCGATATTTGCCGGATTAAGTGCTCTTGGATCATTAGCCGGAGGCGCTGCAGGAATTGCAAAAGCAGTAAACAGTGCGAAAAGTGCTCGACAAAAACTCGAAGAAGCTCAACGACACAACAAAACGATGGAATCAATTGCGCTCGGCAAGAAAGGTGGACAGGGTCTTTACTTGAAACCGTATAAACGCGGTCTCGGTTTGTACATGAAACAACATCCAAAAAACTTATAAACAGCCTACCCAAGCGTGCACTTACCGATGTAGATTTAAGAAAATTCGCCAAAAATATCAAGGATTTTAGAGGTGTGTTCATGCGAGATAATCTACCTTCGAAACCGTATCGTAATGAATCCGCAATAATCAATTTAGATTCGATACGAGGTATGGGCACGCATTGGGTGGCATATAAAAAGCGTGGAGGTGTTGTTCATTATTTTGACAGTTTCGGAAATTTACCACCGCCGTTAGAGTTGAGACGATACTTTCGCGGTCTTGTAATTAAATACAATCATGATAGATATCAAAAATTTGATACTTTCAATTGCGGCCATTTATGTCTGCATTTCTTACATGATAAATAGAAATGTCATGTGGAAATAAGTTTAGTCATGTCTCAGACATTTACACTGCAAAGTTCGACGAGTGTACTCTCCGATAGTTATTATCCACCCATCGAACTTGATTCTGAAGAATCTTATTGTTTAGGACTGATTGGTTTTCATTCATATCATACAATACCGAATATTGAAGAGGGAGTAAACAATAAATTTATTTACGATAAAAAAGAAATTATAATACCATCCGGTTCGTACGAAATCGCGAACATTGAAAAGTATTTGCAAAAGCAGCTGTTGGGTGATAAGAAAAAAGAGGAAGTTGATAAACTCTTATCGCTGAAACCGAATAATAATACATTAAAATGCGAAATTAAAAGTAAATTCGATATAGATTTTTCACCTGAAAAAGGCACGATTGGTAAATTATTGGGATTTTCAGGTAAGGAAATTTTAAAAGCGGGTATTCTTCACATATCAGATTTACCTGTGGAAATTGTAAAAGTAACTAGCATACGTGTTGAATGTAATATTGTAACGGGTGCGTATTACAATAGCAAATTATCTCATACTTTATTTGAATTTACGCCGACAGTCGATCCGGGATATGCAATTATTATAGAACCGAAAAATATTCTTTATTTACCTATAAATACAAAATCAATCAGTAATATAACAATTCGAATTCTTGATCAAGACGGTGATCTGGTTAATTTTAGAGGAGAGAAAATTATCATTCGCCTAGAATTAAAACGAGTACCTAAGTAGTATGGGCATTCAATTTAAAAGCAGCACCGAGAATCAAAGTTCATATAAATTGACATTACAAAACAAATTATCCATCAGTCCTGTGAAGACGTCTCCCAAGATAACATTGGCTAATCGTGCAAGATTGCAGTCTATGGGATATAAGCTTTCTCCCAACAACAACAAAAATCATGGTTAAATTAGATATATTTAGTGACATCGTGTTTGACGAAACGTTAGTCAAGTATCAATTTCACACGTATCAACCATCTTCAACGAATTTCGAGAAAAATGATGAAATTCGAGTTGTTATTCAGAATCAGGATATTTGTACGGCACCTTGTGATAGCTACATTTACATCTGTGGCAAAGTGGATTTGCCAGATGCAAAACCGAATGACAAAAAATTTGAATTTGTAACCAATGCATTCAGTTTTTTGTTTGAAGAAATCCGATATGAATTAAATGGTGTGGAAATTGACAAGTGTCGCGACGTTGGAGTTACGAGCACGATAAAGGGTTTGCTGTCCTTTCAAAAATCTTATGCTAACGGACTCGAAATCTCAGGATGGGCGTCTACTGGAAAACATAAGATCTATTACGATAGCAACAATAAATTCTACGTTTCGATTCCCTTGAAATATCTCCTAGGATTCGCTGAAGATTATCACAAAGTAATTGTGAATGCAAAACAGGAGTTAATTCTATTGCGATCCAGTACGGATAAAAACTGTTATGTAGGACCCGATAGCGTCAAATTGAAAATCCTAAAAGTGGAATGGCGAATGCCTCACGTTCATGTAAACGATGAAATACGATTGAATATGCTGGAACGTTTACAAGCCGACAAACCGATTGTAATGCCTTTTCGCAAGTGGGAAATTCACGAATTGCCCGGTCTAAGACAAACCACTAAAGATATATGGAGCGTTAAAACGTCAACGAATCTAGAGAAACCCCGCTACGTAATCATCGCTTTTCATCAGGACAGAAAAAATAACCATCTTAAAGATGCAACCAATTTCGATCATTGTCTAATTCGAAACATTAAGGTGCATTTAAATTCTGAATCATACCCTTACGATAACTTGAATCTAGATATCAGAAGTGGAGATTATTTACTTGCATATCAGATGTATACAAGATTTCGAGACAGTTATTATGGATCGAATCAAGATGGTCAAGGTCTAGATCCATATTTAGATTTTAACGAGTTCAAACATAGAATGCTGTACGTGTTTGATCTCTCGAAACAAAATGAAAGGCTGAAATCTTCAACAGTTGATTTAAAAATTGAATTGGAAGCGGATGATCCATTTAATGATAACACACGCGCTTACTGCCTCATTCTTTGCGACGCAGTTGTCGAGTACACTCCTTTATCAGGAATTGTTCGAAAAATTGTTTAGATAAAACATGAATGTAATAGAAAGAAAGAGTGTAGTGTTTAATTTACCACCGATTACATTTATCTATGAAGATGATACCGATACAGAAGTGGATGTAAATTGGATGCAAGTTGCAGCAGACCGAGCTAGATTTACCGATCGCGTGAAGAAGGTCGAACAACCCCTGAATGTTGTTCTATTGAAAAGGATTAAGCCTCAAAAAATATTGGTTATTGACATACAAGGATTCAACTTACCTGAATTTTCCCCAAAAGAATTGGTGTTCGCATATGTTGACGACGACGACGACCAAACATGGATGTTTCACCTTAAACCATCTAAGCCCTTTTTGCAACTTTCTAATGATTGTAAAAAACAAGTTATTTGGTTAGAAAATAATTATCATTGTTTGAGATACAGTGATGGTGATACTAACCCAAATGACTTGTATTCAATTTTTAAAATGTTTCCTGCAGATATCGTTTATGTAAAAGGAAATCAAAAAACTAATTATTTAAGAAACTTTTATAGGAATGTAATAGATTTAGGTTTAGATAGTAATGCCCCTAATTTTAAGAAAACATTAAATAATTGTAAGATTCATAGTAAGAACAATAGTATTTGTAGTTTAAATAATGTAAAAATATTAAAAGAATATGTAAAAAATAATAATTTACTTTTTTAAAATAAAAAAATATTACAAGTATTTTATTGAGTTTTTATTTTCCTGAAAACGAGAAAAAAGGTAAATATAGAAAAAAGAGTCAATTAAAAGCATGTATTGAATTAAAAAACCATATACAATATATAAACAAAATATATAAACGCGTACTGATGATCTCCATCTTGAGGTAAAGTCGCTACTGCGTAATCTGAAACAATAACAATTATTGAACTATTTTTTCTCCAACACTAGTAATGATGTAATAATATAAATACTTAATAAGAGATAACTTACCTTTATAATTTCTCCAATAAATCAAACACTACATCAGGTACAACTTTTCCCGCAACCTGCTTGTAGCCTTTCAATAAAATACCCATCTTCAGGGCATAGTTTGTATTAAAATCCTCGACTGCTGCATCCTCGATAAATACATCGCTGAATCGTTTGGGCAGCCAAACGGAAAACTCCTCTAGGTCTGCTAAGACAGCCGGTCCGAAGCGTGTAGTTTTCATTTGTACCCCGCACACCGTGTATATCTTGCCCGTTTCCAACTCGGAGATTTTCTTGCTTTCTTTACACGCGCACGCTTTTTGTAATTTTGCAAAATCCATTATATTGCTTTGGAGAAAGAATTTCGATGCTCACAAGTACACGATTGTTTTCACACTGAATACTTTCCGCCAAACTTCCTCTTCGCTTATCGCTACTTCCTCTTCGATTATCGCAAAACGTTTTTTGTTTGCGCATTTTATTTAGACAAATAAATAACGTAAAAGCAATTGATAATATAATTTCATTTTACAACGTATTGCTGCTAGGTGGAGCTACCACTAAGTCTTTATGCCCCCAGGCTAGAGTATCAACGCCGTTATCACATATATGTCTCTTATCGTCAAAAGGTGATAGAGCCAATTTATTTTGTGTATTCGAATAAATTGTGTGTTTAATTGATCGGAATAAGTTCTGTCTTCGAATGATGATGTTTGAATTAAGTAAACAGTCTTTATAATCTAAACCTGCAATTTCGTTGGCAACTACATTTTTCTTAACACCCTTGGCCTTCTTGGACCATTTACCCTCAACATTATTGGCATACATTTTGGCCCTTAACCCCACAAATTCTCGCATAATCCTACCACCATTCTCATCCTTCATTAGACCCAATACGGCTTTGTTTTGCAATGGGATGCCGTACTGATTATTAGAATCAAAATTACTAGTGTCAAATTTATTCAAGTCTTCTTTCATGTCAAAAAATATGTCGTCCGTTTCAAATTGTAGCGTTAAACTGTCCGTGTCCATGTAGCACAATCTTACTCTATTACCATACTTGGACTTTAAATGGTCGTAATAAAAATCATACATTAACAATTTACTAAGATCTAAAACTGAGAACCCGACGTAAATCGGTTTATTATAAACAGCCCGCAAACGATCCAATTGGATCGCGACTAAGTTTTCGGTAAAAACGGAACAACACTTGAAATTTAACTTTGCTATTAAACTTTCCGCGCCTTTACGGTGACCGATATCCTCCCAATGATTCACTAATTTTACATTTACACGTTTATCCACATTTTCCACGGTCTTGCCAAACACTGAATTATTCATTAATTTATAAAAGTCTTTCTCGAAATCGTTTCTAGCAGCCTGCCTCATTGAAGTGTTTAAATCAATGTACCTTTTTAACCAGTCAGACTGCTTGAAAGAAATTACGCGGTGAATTTTCGTTAATTTCAAATCGTTTCTCAATGCTTGTTTCAAATTGCGATAATGAATTATATATTTGGTTTTATTGTTTAAATTTGGAATCAATTTAGTTTGCGCGAATTTTGAATTTGGTGGCACCATATTTTCTGCGAGAAAAGGTAGATCGTTGTGTAAATTGTGAACATTTTCTGGATACTCAATATCCACTTCTAAAATGTATCCCGTTGATGAATCATCGGGTACGTTTAATACGTTTAAATTTTCAATTTCGGACGCGCTTAACCATTTAAAGTCCGCATACGGTAATAATTGTGACATTGCCCACCCATACAAATTGTTTGCGTCCCAGTACGTGAGATAGGACGAAGGAAGTGAACTGTTAAAGGTGGACATGTATTTGTTGTTAGCTTCAGCGTGTCGCAAAGAACATTGACTTATGCCGCCTCTTATCCCTTTACGTATAAAATGATGCATGTCAATGTCTGTCAGTAATTCCAATTTAATGTCTGTTAATTTTAACATAGCATCCCACGACAACCCAGGGGCTGTGTAATAATGAGCCGGATCCAAATTATATGCCTTTAAACAAACACCGCGGAAATTTTCAAACACGTCGGCTAAAAGTAATACATCTGTTTTCAAGTATAGGTCTGAATATTGTTGCAAATTTTGACAATTGAATTTTGCCCACACGTTTTGCGCATGCTCGTAATCCGCATTGGTGATTTCCATCTTTGTTAACGAATTATAAAATGAAGTTTTTAGTGGTAATTTCGATTCGGTTAATTTGGAAAAGGAATCCATGTACTGGTATGGAAAGACACCTTTCTTTGTCACTAACTTAAATTGATGGTCCTCCGGAAAATGTTTTCTGACAGTAGTTAGTTGATCCACTTTTAAATTTTTAGCTAATTTGTCCAAACTCGAGGCCATAAATCTAAACGAATCTAAAAATCTCAATTTAAAATAAATATCGCGATCAATTCCTCGCTTATCAGTATATTTATCAACTTTGATTGATTTAGAAAATGATATATATTTCTCCTTGTTTTGGGGAACTACATCAATTTTGTCTGTATCTAAGGCAAACTCTTTAATAAATAAATGGGAATCATAACCGCTTAAATTGTGAAAGAAAATCGGTAAAAATTTAGGAATTTTATAATTTAAATTACATTTGGAGTGGGCGGCTCCGACAAATTTCCCCGTTAAATGACAATGATCCGCCACCTTATCACAAGCGTTTAATAATTTTTCACAGATATGGCACTCTTTAGCTGCATCAAATAAGTACTGTTCGCCCGGAGTTAATTTCGACATTGGAATTATGGGTTTTAAATAATTTTCATAAATCAGTTTAGCATCCGCGCTCAATTTTTCCATAAATACTCTGGGGCAGTCCAAACCAGTATATGTCACAAATTTATCTAAATTTGAATTATAAGAACATTTAATGTAATACGCGAAGGAATACGGAGTATGAACATGTGTCGAATAAGTATAAGATTTGTTTGGATCCGGCTGGCATGTTTGAATCGGGACGAGAAGTGATTCGAAATCGGCGTAAACAGTAAAAGGCACCCGCATTTTAGAACAATAATTATTAAATGATAAAATGTTTCCGGGAACCATATCACCGTTTTTATTTTTTATTAAATCTGCTGTGGGCATGACTGTATACACTTTGTTGCAATCATGCTGGGAATGGTTCAGTAAAGCAACCTCGGTTGAGAAAAATGTCAAACACCCATCACATAGATGCGTTTTTGATTTATGTGTAGATACTTGAGATGCTACTAATCTGGATATATCTTTTATCCAGACATAGTGCCCCTTTGTACCATCCTCGATGTAAAGGAGGTTCACATGTCTCACGCGCTTTGATTTCGTGAAATAAATCGGTCCTACCACCTCGTGTAAATTCTTTTCGGTATCAAACTCTAGCCCGTAAACATTAATCGAAATATTATTTAATATTTCAAATTTGGGGATTTCTTTAAGTTTTAATGGCAACTCCATACCTGCTAAATTGAGAACGGTGCTGTAGTGAGGGTATGATGCGGGACGATGTGGATGAGCTCCATGATCGGCGGGGTACAGTGCTGACACTACTGCCCAAGCGAAGCAGGCCTCGTCCTCGTTTTTGACGTTGATACATGCTTGCTTTTTCTTGATATATGGGGGAAGATCCACATAAGAAGAGCCGCGGATGGGGGTGTATTTATTAATATTCACCTCCAGGTGTGACACCTTAAGTAAGGCCCACCCGCTGTCCCGCTCCTACAATAAATAATAGCATTTATTATAAAAATTATGCGATTTAAAAAACGAAATAACTTACCTGAAACTCTTCGCTCTTTGTTTGCACCACACTACACAACTTCTTGTAGATCTCCACCAGGTCGTCAGTAGGGGTTACCACCACAAATCGGGTGTTAAACGATTTTAGATCTGACTGATCCTCGTCTCCTGGTTTGATATAATGGCCAAACAGCTCGATATTAACCTTTTGAGCCGAATGCTGATGACGACTCACCAAACGTACAAAGCTCCCCTCACAATCCTCTAAGAATTTTGGGATATCGGCAGTATTTGCAGCTTCAATGACGTAAGTGGCAATCCGGTTACGGAATGCAGTAGCAATTCTCTTTACGCCATCTTCGTCGGGTTGGGCAATCGTGATTAGATGTTTTTGAGATCTCAGATGCCCCGTAAGAAGTTGAGGAGTCCCAAATTCCTCTTGGCACGCGTCACACCGGTTCTTCTTCATGGGAGGTGCCCCAGCTGGTGGAAGGTCGGCAACCCGCTTAACACCGTTTTGGGCATGATACTTTTTGACATGCTTTGTTAGATTGCGGTTAAGAGTAAAGGTTAATTTGCAGAACGTGCACGAGAACATGATGATTGTTATGCGTTGCCGGCTCAATTTAAACTGGTGAATAATATAGCTCTAAAATATTTTTATATAATTATCTTATCTGCGATACGCCATATCTACTTTTGCTCTTATCGACCGGCAACGCCTTATCAACAGCAACATCCGTTACAGCTTGCGTTTTGTGTAGAAGTTATAGAAAATAAATATTTATTATGATTAGCACCACATATTTAAATTTCTCGCCATGTATTTGAATGTTTCTGTGTGTTTAATATTTTTACGTGAAAAAAATAGCGAACGTGCGTAACCACATCCGGTAGAACTTTACCTTGAGCTGTTTCTTATCATCAGCATGCGAAATTATTAATTCCTAATTTATATTCATTAGAATTCTAAGTTGGTACTACTATCTCCATCTCACTCTTTCAATAGAGCTACTCGCACTTATGGCAAGATAAGAATTCAGTTGGTACCACTGTCACCACTATCTACATCTCACTCTTTCAATACCGGAAGAGAGCTACTCGCACCCATAGGCTCTTATGGCAATTCGCGCACAGACCTGATAATAAACGCCTTATCAACAACATTCGTCACAAACAGTCCTTATCTTATCAGCCACAGCATCCGGCCCTTATCTTATCAACAACATTCGTTACAAACAGTCCTTATCTTATCAGCCGCAACATCCGGTCCGTATCTTATCAACATCCGGTCCTAACCACAGGATGACCTTGGGAGCACTTCCTGGCCCCGTACCCGCTATTATTATCTACTCACAAGGCAGAAAGACCTCTGGTCGATAGCCTTTTGACAAATTAATACATTAACAACTCATTCATTATTCACTATTCCAATGTAAATATGTACAAAATTTGTTAATAAATATATGTTACTACTCAATAAAATCAGTAAATTGAGTATATAGTTAAAACGTACAAAAATATTAAAATCTGCGTATATATAAAATCAATACAGTAGATGCTAAAGATTAAAATTGCGAAAATTATTGGATATGCACTTATGAATATCGTAGAATGTCATTTGTTGAAGATATGCTTTGAGACTAGTTTTTAGTTGGCTATCATCAAGAGACTTGATGGGAGCGGGTAGAGCATTATACAACATAGTAGTAATTTATGCCATTCCTGCTTTTTGAAAACCTAAGCGATTTCAAACATATGTTGGACATTTGCTGCGTATAATGATTATGTATGTCAGAGTTGTTACCGTATGAAGATATATTTTTTCTAACATACATTATATATATATACATTCAAGTACATATATGCTAGGTAAGGTAAGTATTTTAAGGCTGATAAAACCTTGTCTGCAGTCCTCCCTGAAGCCAAGAGAAAGAATAGTCCGAATTGCTCGTCGTTGTAGTCCGAACAACCTACCTCTAATTGTAGAATGGCCCCAAGTTAGTATGCCATATGTGATATGCGTATTAAATAAAGCAAAATATGCAGTTCTTAGAGCCGATTTCGGTAGATAAGTTCGTATGTGACGTAATAAATAAATTACCTTACAAAGCTTAACCGCAATAACATTGCCATGCTCATGCCAGTTTAATTTGCTGTCCAAACTTATTCCAAGGAATTTAGAAGACGATACTTCACTTTGTCGTTTGAGGGTGAAAATAACATTAACTTTTTTTCAGAATTTAATGATAATTTATTTGAAACAAACCAATTTAATATGGTCTTATTTGATTCTTCATTAATGATTAGTGCTGATTGTAGGTCTTGTAATTTATTTAGACATGTTGTATCGTCTGCATACAGTATTATAGAAGAGTCAACACCCCTTGGGAAGTCGTTGACGTAAATTTAAAAAAAGTAATGGTCCTATTATTGACCCTTGTGGGACACCATGTAAAATTATCGCATCTGATGACATTTCTTTGTTTAACAGCACACGTTGAGTTCTGTTATTTAAGTAGCTATTTAGTTTTAGTAAGAGAATGTCGTGAGCGACGCAGTCAAATGCTTTACTTAGATCCAAGAAGGATGCAACTGTGTATAGGTTAGACTTAAAATTTTCCAGAACAGTATCCACAAAAGCAATGACTGCATCGCTCGTAGACCTCCCTCTGCGAAAACCGTACTGCTTGTGCGACAATATATCATGTATGTCCAGATATTCTACCATTTGCTTAAGAATTTTTTTTTTCAATTACCTTGGAAAAATAGGTAGTAATGTAATTGGTCGGTAATTGTTCGGATCTGATTCACAGCCTTTTTTATATAATGGAATAATACATCATATCTTTAATGCAGCAGGAAGAGTTTGTGTATTGATGCAATGATTTATCAACTTTGTTAGTGGTGTGATTATTACATTTATTATGGATTTCAAAATTCCAACCGTCATCCCATAAAAATTACGTGAATGAGAGTTTTTTAGGGAAAGTATTACGTCTCTTACTTCGGTTACACTAACGGCATGAAAATTAAAATAAACATTTTGTATATAGTTTGCATTGTAGGACATAATTTGTACAGGGTCAATGCTAGCGGGAGGTCAGTTATTGACAACTTTGTGAGCAACAGTGTTAAAAAACAGTTAAATTCCTCCGCATTCATATTGCAGGAATTGGCACTTGTGAATGAGTTATTTTTTATTAATGACCATATTTCGGCACATTTTAATATTATTAATAAAATTAGTTGCTGCGGACTGCCTAGATTCTATTAGGCGCGCTTTGTAAAATAATTTATAATTTACAGAGTTTCTTTTTAGTTCTGGTATACATTCGCTAGCGGATTTTAGTAAAAGGAGAGTTTAGCGCATTTGTCTTAACTCATTATTGTACCAGTGAAATTTTTGATTTTGATTAGGAGGTTTGTTTTTTTTTCAGGAAAGCATTATTGGGTAATTACAACCCCCCCCCCCTAAGAATTATTCGTTCGCTTATTTTTTTATTCTTAAAAATTACTAATATTTCAAGCAAACAACATAATATAATTAATCAAGAGGAAACTGGAAACTGTAGCAGTTCCTAATCCCGCAACCCAACAAACACACACTGTTAAGAAAAATGAAATCAGTAGATATCCTACTTCATTACAATCAACAAAATCTAGTGGATCAGAGATGTAGACAAAGGATATTCATACGGAAAATGCAGAAAACCAGAAATGGACGAAAGTACAAAATAGAAGAAAGACTAACTTTCGGGGCAGCTCAGAGGATACCAGTACACTTCAAACATGTGCCCACATCAGCCGAAAATGGATTTTTGTCTCTCGCTTAAGGCAAGAAATCACCTCACAGCAAGTTAGACAATATCTGGAAGAAAAAACTAAAGAACACTGCAGCACGTCTAATAAACATTTCATCGTAGAACAACTTGAACCAAAATTCAGGGATGGAGGGTATTCTTCATTCAAAATTGGTGTACCTAACGATGTTTCAGGTTACGTTATTAATCCCGAGTTCTGGCCAGTAAATACATTTGTAAATAAATTTTTTAGTAAAAGAACAACACACAGTCAAGACAAAAAAAAATTTTCAGAAACCTGTAATCTCAACTCAAATCAAGTAGTGAAAGCATTAAGTTACGATATGTTATTACTCAATATACGTTCAATCAATGAAAATAAAATCAATCAATTTCAACTCGACTATGGAAATTTTAATCTTAAATTTATTTGTCTCACTGAAACGTGGATTAAAGACGCTAATATAAACTCAATTAATTTTAATTCATATATTTTAGGTTCGAACTATTGTAGGCAAGGTCGCGGTGGAGGGGTCGCAATATGGCACAGGTCTGACTTAGAAATCACCGACTTGAAACTAGAGTCGTACTGCATGGATAACGTCATAGCAATTTGCGGACTCGTGTGGCTTTCAGACAAACATAACATTCATATATTAACATGCTACAGGCCTCCAGGAGGTAACTTTTCAATATTTCTAGAAATCTTACAAAACGTAATTGATGGTATGTACAGTAGTAAAATAAATATTGTAATAAATGGAGATTTCAACGTCAATTCAAATGAGAACCAAGAAGACTATATTGCTTTAAAAAATCTACTTCTAACCTACAACCTGATAAAAATAAACCATGATGATACTCGTTGCACAATAACTACATCAACATGTTTAGATCATATTTACTCAAATTTATACTCTAATAAGGTGCTCACTGTCGATAATATAATTTCTGACCACAAAACTTTACTCTACAATTTTGATTTAAATGAATTTCCTGCTAATCTTGAAATTATGTATAGAAACTTCAAATCAACAAAAATAGACAGTTTTATAAATGAACTAAAATGTCAGGACTGGGCCGATGTTTATTTGAAAAAGAATTTAATAGTAAATTTAATAACTTCCATGATACATTTATTCATGCGTTTAATAAACACTTCCCACTTTGCGTCCGAAAACCAGTTCATAAATCTTGGGTTAACACACATATTAAAAGATCTAGCCGCAATCTACATGATCTGTACATATTGCAAAAGCGTTATCCGGAAATGAAACCCGTCTACCAAGTGACAAAGAAAACGAATTACGATTTAATTGAAAACACAAAAAAAAGTTACTATCAAAACAAAATTTTCAATTCGAATAATATTGCACAAAGTTCTTGGCAAGTTATAAATGAGTTAACAAATAAAAACATCCCCTCTAAAAATATCTCTCTTATTCACGATGAAAAAACTGTAGAAGATCCAGTAGTTTTGTCAAACATATTTAATGATTTCTTTAAAAACGAACCATTAAACTTACTTGATAATGCACGAATGGTAAACAATTCAGCTCCACCCATAATTAATCAGACACAATCAATGTTTGTAAGACCTTTTGATGAGAATGAATTATTAATGATCATTGGTAAGTTAAAAAATAAAAAATCACATGGTTTTGACGAAGTGCCAGACTTTCTGCTAAAACTTTCAGCTCCACATATAATTAAGCCACTAACTTATTTGATAAATATGTCGTTGGAATTAGGTATTTTTCCCGAAAGACTAAAAGAATCTTTGATAGTCCCCATTTATAAAAAAGGTGACCATAAACAAGTCAATAATTATAGGCCTGTGTCCTTAGTTTCAGTGTTTTTTTAAATTATTTGAGCTGAGTATGCTATATAGATTAGAAAGTTTCCTAACAAAGTTTAAAATCTTAACATACGCACAACATGGATTTCGTAAAAAATGCTCCACTATAACAACTTTACAATCTTTTCACAAAAAAATAATTGATTGTTTAGAGTCAGGAGAGTATCCAATTGGAATATTTATTGATCTTAGTCGAGCTTTTGACTGTATTGACATTAATATCTTGCTCGATAAATTATATAATTATGGGATTCGAGGAGCGGCCCATGATTGGTTTCGGTCATATATTGCAAACAGGCGGCAACGTGTTAAATTTAATAAACTAAATAAATACTCAAGAACTACCTACTTTTCAGATATTAATATAATAAATCTAGGTGTCCCTCAAGGGTCAATACTAGGCCCCACCCTATTCATCTTGTATATTAATGATATTGTTCATCATGTTGCGAAAGATTTGTATATGTACGCAGATGATACCTCGACCATTTTAAGTCATCCATTAAGTCCTCAACTAGAAATACACTGCAACCTTATTTTAGAGCAATTATCTTCTTGGTTTCATCGTAATAGGCTCATAATAAACACCACAAAAACTCAGTACATCCGTTTTCATACGAAACAACACGCGATTTGAACGTTTGCATTAGCGTTGATCAAAATACACTGACACCAACAAAATCCACAAAATTCCTTGGCTTATTCATTGATGAAAATCTTGACTGGTCCACTCATTGCAATCAACTAGTAACAACCATAAATAAGTATTGTTTTCTTATCAGAAATCTTAAACTATACTTAACAATTAATCAGTTGAAAATGTTTTACTTTGCTACAATTGAATCTCGTTTGAGATATGGTCTATGTTTGTGGGGTTCATCGAAATCTTGGGAAACTGTATTCATTGCACAAAAACGCATTATACGCCTCATCGTAGGCATTAGTCAGCGCACCTCCTGTAAACCATATTTCAGAAAATTGTCACTTCTACCACTACCTTGCCTAATTATTTACGAACTTTGCACATATATACAGGGTAATTCACGCTATACGGCACGGAATATTGTGGCCAAAATACGTGACTTTCAAAAAGTTTCACTTTGGGGATATATGGGGGTCTATTAGGGCTACTTTTTAAAATTATTTTCATAATATACAGGGCGTCCCAAAAACCCTAAAAGTATCAAAGTTGTGTTTTTTTAAATGAAACACCCTGTATTTTATTGCATTTTTGGATCCATCTATAAAAATAAGTATGTGTTTTAATGAGGTTTTTATTACATAAACCTTAAGGTTTTTGAATTAATTTGAATTTTGTAAAAATTTAACCTAATTTTCATGTTTCAAATACTTAAAAAATAATTAAGTTAGGCATACCAAATTTACACTCAAGTGTAACAATAGATCATATTTTATTTTCCAAGTATAATAAACTTGACATCTTATGCCGGGTGTAAAAAAATTGGAATTAAACAAATGAGAAGTTTAAATGACTATAACTTCATTTATTTAAATGGAACGCTATATTTATTAATTTATCAGCAAATGCACGTTTTAATTACCTATCGAATGGTATTTAAATCTTAAGTGTTAAGTCTTCTCGTTTTTACAGAAAACGCCAAAATATTGTTTATTGCACCGTTTTAGTACTTTTTAAGTAAAAATTTTAATGTATCTAGTTTTCTATCGTATTTTAAAAGGTCAGATAATTAATTTAGTCTGTTACTTTAGTTTAAAAAGGATTGGTTTAATAGTCCCTCAAAAATGGCTGGCTTGGGGTGATTTCTTTCGGGAAACCTTTAAGTATAAACTCGACAAGCCAATAAACAATTTTGATGACATTCTCCAAGCATAAAAATAATGCCAATAACCCCTTCTTCTGAGTAAATCTTCATTTTTTACCAAAAAATACAACAGCGATGTTCAAACAATAACCATTACTAACGATCTAACACAAAAATGCAAAATAAGACAACTATAACAAAAGACAGGCTTTTTAAACTAAAATTACAGACTAAATTAATTATCTGACGTTTTTAAATACCATAGAAAACTAGATACATCAAAATTTTTACTTAAAAAGTACTAAAACGGTGCAATAAACAATATTTTGGCGTTTTCTGCAAAAACGAGAAGACTTAACACTTAAGACTTAAATACCATTCGAAAGGCAATTAAAACGTGCATTTGCTGATAAATTAATAAATATAACGTTCCATTTAAATAAATGAAGTTATAGCCATTTAAAGTTCTCATTTGTTTAATTCCAATTTTTTTACACCCGGTATAAGATGTCAAATTTATTATACTTGGAAAATAAAATATGATCTATTGTTACATTTCAGTGTAAATTTGGTATGCATAACTTAATTATTTTTTAAGTATTTGAAACATGAAAATTAGGTTACATTTTTACAAAATTCAAATTATTTCAAAAACCTTAAGGTTTATGTAATAAAAACCTTATTAAAACACACACTTATTTTTATCGAAGGATTCAAAAATGTAATAAAATACAGGGTGTTTCATTAAAAAAAACACAACTTTGATATTTTTAGGGTTTTTGGGACACCCTGTATATTATGAAAGTAATTTTAAAAAGTAGCCCTAATAGACCCCCATATATCCTCAAAGTGAAACTTTTTGAAAGTCACGTATTTTGGCCACAATATTCCGTGCCGTATAGCATGAATAACCCTGTATATATAAAAACCATACTAAATTCACAGTTGCCAAACAACTACACCAATACACAACGAGATATAATGATAAAATATGCATTCCTAAATACAGATTAAATGTTACAAAATACTCACCCTCAATACTCGGCGCTTTGCTTTTCAACAACCTTCCAAATGAAATTAAATCACTACGTAATTTATCAATGTTTAAAAACCAACTATTTACATTTTTGCTTAATAATATGTTTTATAAAATTCAAGAATTTCTAAGTTGTTATTAATATCATAGTATTATATAACCTGTTATTTTTGTACATTCTGTTGACTCTTCCGATATGTAACGCTACTGTATACATCTATGGAAATAAACTCTTTATTATTATTATTATTATTATTATTATATTAATTGATGAGGCCGTTATTTGTTGAAAATTCATATCACTTGTTGAGTATTAAAGTAAAATCACTTTTTAATTTTCAAAAACTTTTATTTGTTGGAATTACACGCAACAATTGTTTCGCCACACTGTGGCTTCTTTAGGCGAAGAAATGGTAGCGGTACAAAGTTGTGTATGATTTAAGTACTAATTAGGGTAGTGGGAAGGGGGTTGGAGGATTTTTAGTTTTATTTTTAAAATTGAACATATTAAGTAACGGTGATCTATTAATATCCGTTTGGTCGTTTAGGAGGAGGCCGGTGTCTTTCCTCTTGTTGATTTCTAAATTTTCCAAGAAATTTAGTTTCCTTCCCTTTTGCTGTTGGTGGAGTATTTTGAATTCGTCATTGAACGAGTGTCCTTCTTCTAGTAGGTGGTTTGCGAATGTGGAAGTCTTCTTGTGGTTAATGTATGCGGCTCTATGTTCTTTTATTCTCTCAGAGAATGCACGCCCTGTTTAACCCACGTATGTTTTTGTGCAGTCACCACATGTCAACATGTATATTCCACTACCTTGATTCTTAATATTAGGATCTTTATTGTTTTTTATTAACATTCCCAAATTATTATTTGTTTTGAATGATACTTGTATATTTTGTTTTTTTTTTAATGTTTGCATTTTTTAATGAAACTGGTCCTGTATACGTCATCGAAGTGAAATTATTAATGTCTTTATCTTTTATTGTGGGGTAAACTGAATTTAGAATATGTTGTTTATTCTTTTTATTTAAAATATTTTTAACGAACGTGTTATTAAATCCATTTTTGTTAGCTATTTGATGGATGATATTAAGTTCTTTTTGGAAATTTTCTTCTGTCATGGGGATATTAATTAACCTATGTATCATACTGTTTTCTAATCATTTAAACGAAATCTTTTGCAAATATTTCTTTTTTTTTTACAAAATTTGATGGGTTGCACCAACAAGTGCCATTGGTACCATTAAAGAAGTCCTTTAATTTTTTAATGTCTCGTCCAAAAGATACCATGTGATAAACGTGCCTTTTAAACATTGTGGAGTTATTGGAATTCTTCTAATATAGCTAAAATGCTAAAGAATTCGATTTTCCCCCATTTACACAATTACGCTATGTTCTTGGTCCGATAATTTTAGAAATACGGCAAAACTAGAAAACATTGAATAAATAGATAAATCTTACGCTAATAACTTTATCTTTATCCAATAAGAGGAAAAATACTGCCAAATCGTTTAAACAATTTATAATGATGCAGTAAATATTTTAAACGAATTACAAATTGATAGGACGAAACATCGAGTTACCAAATACCAGAGAAATAGGCCAAACGTGGATCAACCTATTATAGAGGATTATTTTTATTTATCTTTTCTTCTTTATCCATTACGGGTGTCGGACTTATTCTCTACAATATGTCTCAGTAATTTTCTTTTTCACTTCTTTGCCACTGACACAAGATAGGCAGTGTCATTTTTCTTATTTCTTTCCATTCTATCCTAATTTTTGCTTCATGATGTACTTGTTTCTTCCAACCCTTCCTTGATCTTCCTGATTCATGTTTGCCTTGTGTTTTTACCTCGTCTATTCTTTTCGTTAATCTATTATCTTCAAATCTGTATATATGACTAAACCATCCTAAATGTCTCTTATTGATTTTATTGGTGTAATATTGAGCTTTTTGGCAGTTTTATTACTTCTATATTTTGTACTTTGTCTCTTCTTGTAATTCCCTCTATCTTTCTTAGGTATCTCATTTCCATGGCTTTGGTTTTTCTGTTATTCCTCTCTGTGGTTACTCATGGTTTATTACTATACAGCAGTGAATGTCTTACAATTCTTTTATATACTTCTGCTTTTGTTGTTTTTCTTATCTCTTTTTCTCTAAGAATGTTTTCTTTGTTGTGTTGTAGATCATTCCTGCGCCTAGGTTTTCATCTTTTTTTGGAATTTTTCTCCCCTGTTTCCTCTATTGTTGATCCCAGGTATTTGTACTTATTTAACCTGCTCTATTTGTTTTCCGATTAACTCTATTTTGTGATGGCTCCCTTTTGGTGATATTATCATTGTTTTGGTTTTGTTTATATTTATCTTTTTCAATTCCTCTTTGTATACCATATTTCCAGGTTTTTCTTCGGAATCTACTATTAGTGTTATGTCGTTGGCAAACATTAACATTTGCATTTTTAATAGTTCCACATTTTTATACCCTATCTTTGTGTTCTCGGTTCCTTGTTTGCTTTTTCTTATTGCTTCGTCTTGAACTCCTCCGATTCTTTATTTCCTATTCTGACTTTATTTTTGTTTTTTTTTTTAGTATAACTCCTTTACTATATTTATTATGCTTCTTTGTATCCCACTTTCTTCAAGTATATGCCATATGTCCTGTCGTTCAACCCTGTAATATGTTTTTTTAGGTCGATGAAGCATATGAGTAATAATTTTTCTTTTTTAATCATTTTTTCTGTTAGTTGTCTGATTAGGTATATTAAGTCTTGTTTGCTTCTATTTTTATGAATTTGTGAGAGAAGACCGCAGCTGTTGATCTAATTTTCCTTTTATTCTTGTCTCTATTAACCTAGTAAAAATTTTCCCTGATATACTTGTTAGTGTAATGTCCCTGTAGTTGTCACATATTTTTGAGTCTCCCTTTTTGTGTATGGGTATTATAATTCCCTTGTTCCATTCCTCAGGATTCTTGATAGTGTCATTTACTATTTCTAAGAATGTTTCTTTCCCCTTTTACCCATATACTTCATCATTTTGGCTATGATGTCATCAGATTTTCCTGGTTTTATTTTCTTGATTACTGCCTCCAGTTCTTCAATTATTATTTCGTTGATTCCTTCATTTGTTTCAACTTCTTCATTTCCTTAAAGTATTTTTGCCATCTTATTGATATCTTTGTTTCTTCTGTTATTATATTTCCGTTTTTGTCTTTTATACTTGGTTGGCTTAGTTTTCTTTTATTTTTTAAAAATATCTTTTTTGTTTTCTGTGAATTACTCCCAGGATTGCTTTTTTGCTATCTTGATTTTGTGTTCCACTATTTTATTTTCTATTTTATATCTTTTGTAATCTTACTCTTTTCTTGTTTTTATGAAAGTTTTTCAATTTTCTTTTGTGTTTTTACAAATTGTTTTATTTTTTCTGACCACCAACTGTTTTGTTCCTCTGTTTGTTTGATATAGTTATTGTTCATGGTTTTTGGGCTGCTTCATATATGAGCTTCCTGCTCCTTCTATTTTGTTCGTCTTTTTCTCTATTTATGATTGGTATTCATTCCTAGTTTTTTTCTTTTCAATTTTTGGCTTTTTGTGTTTTCGTTTATTATTGTTTTCGACTACGTACTCTTTAAGTTTTCTGCACCAATGTTTCTATTTTTACCAAGTAGTAGTCGCTTCCTCTTTCAGCTTGTCTTGTTACTTTAACATCGTTCACCTTTTTCCATTCTTCTGCGTCTATTAAGGAGTAGTTTATTATTTCTCTTTTCTTGGACTGACTTCTCTAGTGTATTTGTGTATGTCTTTGTGTTTGCCACAATGAGATTGTTTGCTATACATATTCTATAATTCTCTTTCCATTTTCATTTCTGTTATTTTTTTTGCCTTAATAAAAATTTATTAAAATCCTTACGTTATAGAAAATTAACTAATAATTAGAAAAAACACGAAAACATTTTGTAAATTTATCATACTATAGTCACTCACAAACTATTTAACGTACATTAAATCATTTTTAGTTTATTTGACAGAAATAAATAGGTTCAAACTAGTGTTTTTTTGATAGCCTTGTTATTTGTAACACACATTACTTTTGTATCATTCAATGTCTGTCGAGATATTAGACGGAGAAGTAGTTGTTTCAATAAGTGATTTTTTTTATAGTCTTAATAAAACTCGTTGTAGATTTATGTAATGTTTTCGTGTTTTTTCTAGTATTTTTGGCTTTGTTATCCTGTCATACACTTCCATTAAGATATCCCATGACTATTGTGATTCGTTTCCTATGGTCTATTTATTTTTACAGACTCTCGTAATATTTCTCTTTTTCTTCATTTTTGTCGTTTTTGTTTCGGAATTATATTCCATCAAATTTTTTCCATTTTGATTTCCATGCTCATTGTTCTGTCGTCCCCATATTTTTCGAATATTATGTTTTTTTTTTTCATTTTTTTCATTTCTTCTATTAATTCCTTTTCTTTTCCTTTAATACTTCATATATTCCATATTCCCATTTTTATTGTATTTAACTTTTTTCTTGTGACATTTTCTTGCTGTGATGTCTTGTTTTTTATTTGAGTTTCTATTATTTCCTCTCTGTTAATCGTTAACATACGGTATCATATTCTTATTTTCTTTCCTTTTGCTGTTTCTTCTCTTGATATTTCTCTATTTTTTTGTACGAATCTTTCTACATGTTCTAGGTCATAATGTGTTGTTTTGTTTCCCATGTCCCAACTTCGACTCGTATTATTTGTCTTTCTCTATGTGAAATTCTCGACTTCCTTCTGTTCTTAGCTTGTCTCTGCTGCTAAGCCTGTTATTATGATATTATTTTTTATTCCTTTTCTGTTCTTACTTTTCCACTTTGTTTCCAGGTTGTCGATTATTTTTAACATCTCTTGCTTTTCTATCACCCACTTCTCTTCTTTATTACTAATTTCTTTCTTTAGTTTTCGGATCTCTTCTTTTATTTCTTCTAAGTTTTTTTTCCGTTTCTCTCTATATTTAGATTTACCTTCTCCGTGAGTTTTGTCCTTGTTTTCATCTTTATTTGTTTTATTTTTGTATCCTGTTGTGGTTACAACGTTCTATTTCGCTGTTTCCGTTCTTATACCTTTTTCTATTCTCCATTACTCATTTGTAAACCTTGGAATCCATATTCAGGACTGTCAATATCTCTTTCTCTTTTTGTACTCATTTATTTCTTTATTTCCCACTTCCTTTTAGTTTTTCACACTACTTATTTATTTTTTTATGGCAATGGCAAAAGAAAAATAAATTAAAAAAAACAATTACCAGAATATGCTTTAAATGCATACCGAAAATTTGGCCTTAACATTTACTGAACATAAAAATAATTTTACAAATATTATGTACTCTGTCCGTTAGCATTGCTTCTGCAGAAATAAGTTTTTCTGCACTGAAAAGAATCAAATCGTCTCTGCGAGCCACTATGTTTCAAGAAAGAGTGACCGAGTTAACTCTGTTAAATAAATAGATACATATATGAATATTAATATTGACAACATTAGTAACTATCAAAGAAAAGTAGATTTCATTATTTAAGAAATAAATCGTTTTTTACAAAAATCTGTTTTTACATTTTACGGAATATTAAATTATGTTTTTATATGTCTTATATTTACTTCCAGTGTGATATTATTTTGTTTTTATTAAAAATAATAGAATTATATTTTATTATTATATAATAGTCCTTTTTATATAAATTATATTTTTTGATGTTGATTGCTTTGTATTTATGCATTGCTGCGTTGGCTTTCGCCGCACTGGAGGCAACTTCAGGTGTATTATCAATATTATTTAACACTTTATCTAAAAGCGCTTAGAACGTTGATTTAATTTAATTTCTGGTTTGGGCAACTCAGCAATTCACCATTGGGATTCGGCTTTTTGTACCCTTTATTAGTCAGGGTTAGATTTTCCTTGAGTAGGAGAAGCAGTTTTGTTGAAGGATGCTATATTTTTCCTGCATTTCTTTAATAATGATATTCAGCAAACCTTCATGTTTTAACATTATATTTTCTTTTACGACGGCATCATGGTTAACCTCAAATTCTTCAGCGTTGTCGCAGCATATGATCCGGGTCCCATCAATCGATTTGGCACTCTTGATCTTTTTAGCACAACTGTGGTGAAATGCGTTACCGCATTTGACGCAAATTAAAATTTTACATTGAGTCTTTTCACAGCACTTTAAAAATATCACACTACCGTCGGACGATGCTGTTTCGCCCGCCATCTTAAATTTGAAAGTTATTAAACAATTAAAATCATAATTTAAATTTCAAGTTCAAATAAATTATAAATAGGATAAGTAAAAGTTAAAATTAAATGTAGAAACATGAACAAATTACAAATTAAAATAAAGTTGTATCAATAAAAGTACAAATAGATTAAACAAATATTTGAAACTAAGAATAGAAAACGCATTAGGGTTAAATTATAAAATTATCATATTATAAACACATTTAAAATAATTACTTAAATTATAATTAAGTAGTAAACTCAGTAAAATTTGTGGATAGACATTCATGAATATTATAGAAGGCTTATATCCCCAAGTATGTTTTTATTTTACATTTGACATGGTCATCAGGAAGCAATTTTATATTATCAGGTAAAACGTTATATAACTCCGGTCTGTAATAGTTTACTTCATTTCTACATTTGGATAAAGGCAATGAACCTAGACATATATTGTTTTTTGTCTTGCATTGTAATCATGTGTTGAATAATGGCTAATGTATGATAAAATGTTCCTTCTAACACGCATCATACATTCCATTATATAAATACTTGAAATGTTAATATTTTTAGCTAATAAAAACATATTTGCAGTCACCTCTAAACCCAAGACCATGAAGGGTATGTTTAATACGTTGTTTGAGCCCAAACAAGCTATTGAAGAGCGGCCCCAAGTTAATACACCATAAGTGATATGGCTATGGAACTGACTAAAATATTTGATTGTAGAGGCTTCTACGTGGTGATACATTCTTTTATTATTACAATAAAATTGTTACTTTGAAAGTATTACACAAAATAAAAACAAAAAGACATAATGAATAATTATATTTGTAATGTTTTTTAAACTACCAACGGCTG